>NMRB01000443.1:277687-293465 GCA_002633025.1 Notospermus geniculatus | reverse complement strand
ATGAATGAATGAATGAATGAATGAATGAATGAATGAATGAATGAATGAAGTTATTGACTCTGACCTAGTACATAGGTACAAGAGCAAGTTGGATACAAATGAGTTTTGTAAGCAAGTGAAGGTTTAACTGAGCTTTTAACACTATACATTTACACATAGGCCTACCGGTACATGACGGTACATGACCTACTGTAGCAGAACTGCTACTTTTGGTTTGCAACACATAGTACACATAGGCCTACAATTGTTTTATGGCCAGAAAAACACGTGAAAATTTGAAAAAAAGTTAGAGAACACATTAACGGTGAATAAAGCACAGGGGCATGAATAACCTGAGACAAGGTTGGCAAACTAACAGCGAGTGAGGAGATAGCTGCAAAACTGTGCAACCTTAAACAACTTTTTCTTGCTGTGTGTATTCATCAGGGACTCAAACTTCAGGACAGTTTGGTGGTGGCAGAAGTAGCTTCCAAGATATTTCTTTCTCATTTCATGAAAAGCTGGGCAGGTTAGGATAGTGGAATTCATCTCCTAGCTGAGTTCCAGTGCATTTTCTGCATAATCCGGATTGAACATCTAGATTCTTATTACGCATTTCAGTAGCTGGTAACTTCGAGTTACCACACCTAAATCGAGCAAAGCTTTGGTGGAGTCTGAGAGGCAGAACCTCGAGGTAATTCTGCAGAGAATGTGAGGATTTCTCAATTGCAGTGTGCTGCCCTCTTTTTGAAAGGGACGGAGACAAAAATACAGTGTAACTGTAATGGTAAAAAACCCAACCAGAGACTAGACCTGAAGATGGATCAGTTGCATCTCCATCCAGATTGAGATATCAATAGGCCTAGTCATATGGACACATCCCAGCCGAAGAAATACATTCAGTTCTAAAATACACGAACCTGAATTTGCTCCTCTGACCTACCTTCAAGTCCTCCAAACTGGAGAACGCTGTTCAGACAATCTGGCTGCACCAATCCTCCTGGGTATGTACCCGTGATGAATCACCCTCGCAGATGGACACGGGAGTCTTCGCTGCTTGATGACTGGGCTGGAGGCTGTGGGTGAATAAGAGCAACGTGAACATTTCGCCTGTCAACACAATGCCTGATTAAAGTGAGAATAATGCAAAAGGTTTCTTGATTGAGGCAAAACATGTTTCCAGTGAGCAAAAGCATATTTGCAGGTGATTGTTTTTTTTATGCGACTGACACCTGCAAAACTTGTATTTCATCAGACTCGGTCTGAATGGCATCTGAATTCCACTGGGATCTGCTTTAGAAAGAGGGTTCGACTTACCGAGATTGATCTAATACCAGTGTCCGACCTAAAGATGGCGACGTTGCAGCTTCTCGGTGAAGCTGAGGCTCGGCAGGGACATCTGAAGCAACTTCCTGAAATGCAGACACATTCTATGAGGTGAAAAACTGTCCACATCAGATTATTCAGGCAAGAGGGTTATATCCAAGGTACACGGACCTTTCTAGGCCCATTGCATAGCACACCAACTAACTGATGTAGCATATTGCACCCCCCAAATCAGTGGTCTGTCAGTTGAAATCTAAGCTATTGTGTCCCCTTTGGCTGTCTTCACTCTAACATACTGGCATCTGGGTTCTTACAACTGCTGGGCAATGCCTCATTGATCTGTTCAACGGCTAACCCTTTCTCCAATGTTCGGGAAGAAAAATCAGAGAACACTGGACCTTTCCCATCTGATACCCAGGCCACAGTTTGCATCACACTGAAATATTTAGCATCACATAGTACATGTAGGATAACACCAGGAGTACCTTCCTCAAGGGCATTTTGAATAAAAAAACAAAGACTGGAATGCATCTGAAGTAGATAATTTAACCCACAGAGCTTAAAAAAGCCTTCAGGAACATTCTTTCATGATATCTCTAACTGATCTGAAAGTCTCACTCTGACACTTTATGTCTATGACATTAATATATGTACTGGAAAATGTTGTGGATAAAAATTTGATTTCTCTCAAAATAGGCCCTTCGTCCGATAGGTTTTTACATGCATATGTGTATTGCTAATGAACGCTCACCCGATCAGATTCCATTCCAAACTGCTCAACACCCGTGGCGACAGTAAAGGTTGGCGCTGCTTCAACAAACTCTGGTTCTGTGTGAACTGGTTCGGGACATGGGAGTTTGAAGGACGATCCTGAAAAAAAATGGATAATTATTTCATTTCTTCCTGTGCTATCACTGGATTTGCTGAAAGTGGTTGTCAGATGGCGTGTAAAATGTGAACAGTGGCACAGTACATGCATCCTAGTCAACAGCTTTGACTCAAAATCAAAGTGGAGAAATACTTACCTCGCATGGTATCGTACAACAGGTGGGAACTTTCCTGGGATTTAAGTCACTCCTTTCGGTGCTCCAGGTCACATGTTTTACAGATACCGACAGCTGAAACATACAAGTAGATGAAATGATTAATGACGATATTTATCAAACCATCAGGCATGTCACGTCACTTAGAATAGACCTTTTCCTCATATTGATTCGACTCACTCATTGATGGTACTGCTCTGGCAAGTTAGCTAATGGGTCATATGAATGAAGACCCGTCTTTTTTAGACTTGAATTTTACAATACAAATGCACTAGGCAATGCTGTACAAATCTGAAGTAAAAACACTCGCTAGTCTTTATTCATATGGCCCATTCACTCAGATTGTACAAGTCTCATGACTCGATGACGATGAAGATACCTCAAACATGTCAGAAACATACAGTCTGAGGCCTAATCATATGATCGATTCCCAGTGCCTCTCAGCACGTACACTGTCACTGATTTCATCATTGGGACCTCCATGTATTCAAGCTAGGCCTACATGTACTCAATAGGCCTACACGAATTAGTCGTCGAAGTCAACCACACACACGTCTGACAGTGACACTACCCTGCGGTGAGTGAGTGGTCAACAAAAATGTGACCTGTCATCCATCTAGCAAAAGAGCGGCCTAGCTAGCTATTACACTAACGAGGATATTTTGGGACTCAACTATACCAGGGATGGTATAACAGGCCAAATCATTGGAAGTGCACCGAGTGTGTAGGCCTACATCATGTAGGCCCCCTATGCACGTGTGTGTACATGAAATAGGCCCCTAGACCGAGGTGCAATAAATTTGCCTCCAACTGCGACCAGAGGCGTCAAACGCTATAAAAGTTAATTTTTCACAACAACGTGACCATATTAATATTTGTGAGTGTGGGGATGAGTTAGTAAAACCTTCCTGAAATGAATTTGGAACATTTTACAATCGCGTATTTTTCGTATCATGCCCATCGACTGCCATTCCGTTGTCGTTGTCGTGTGGGATAAACTCCGTCAACGCGGTAACCTGGTTCCCTGTCTGTCTGCCCTGGGCGTCCGACGACTGGCACTGGCTGTCGGAAAGAATTATGATGAGATAATGTTGAGAATGATAATTCTAAAAAATTTGAACATTTCGACTGATAAAATTTAGATTTTCATATCGTTGGACGCAACTACACCGTTTTCGCAACTCACAGCGATCGCAGCGCCCCTAGCCAGTTCCGGTACATTTCCCAGGCACTGCAGACTGGTGTCTTGTCTTTGTCCAGGTACGAGGTATCCTCGCCACCAGGAGTAAGGTAGGCCTAACCTCGCGACTAGGAATTTTACATTGAGGAGTACCGGTATGTTAAACTGGTGTAAAGTCGGGGAGTGTTGCTGTAGATCAGTGTTCCCCAACAACAGACGCAACCTTGAATGGTTACCGGTATTGTTGGGTTAGTCGCCGCCTAATCCGCCAGGAGGGGAGGGGTGAAATAGGAAAAACACAGAAAATGTGGGGAACACTGACGGACGTAGGACCTAACCTCCAGGGGGATTGTCGCGCTAGGCCAGAGACTAGGCTACCTATAGAGACTGAGCGGGCTGCCTGGTGTGTCGGATGTTAGCAGTATTTGAACCCCTAGCTAGGCCTACTTATCGGATATGAATTAGGCCCCTAAACAAGTCCTTCGCCCTAGGGGGCCTACCAGGAATCAGAGGCCATTAACAGAAAGGACGAAATCGGGCGTTTTTTATCAGAATGCTTGGATCGTACCCTTATTATAGAACGATAGATGGCGCCACCCCGAGCATTCGGGCCGTTCGATAGACCATCTATCCGGTGTAATAGAACCAAATGTCCTCCGATATGCGACGTCCCCGGACAATGCATCGAACTAGACTGTCTGAAGAGTCCGAGACCCTTAATCACGTGACAGACAATGCAGGGGACATCGGGAAGACGGGATCGTTGCTTCTATCGCACCTGTGACAAGCGATAGCCTACAGTGGGCGTCTGGAAGGGGGATGTATTAGATTCGCAGGTGTAACATCTGCCAGTGTTCCCCATATGCGAGTGTATCCCTACTATTGTCTGACGGAATAAGATGCGGCTTGACAATAGGAGGGAAACGCTCAACCATAGAAACACCGGCAGATATAACCACGGGAAGATGGACAGGTTTCTCTGTGAGTCCCTGTACGTCGCAATTAATTCACTCGAACGGCAGTATGGGGACACTCGCAGGCGGGGAACATTCTTTACTGTTACACCTATATTACTCATGAGAACATCGAGCCACCGCTCGTCGATGTAGAGGTCTCGCCAGATGGGGTGGCAACGATAATGCCGGCGTAACAGTAAAGATTGTCCCGGGTAAAAAGTGTCCGCTCCATTGTTCGATTACGGATCAAGGTGCGCGGCTGTAGAAACCAATCGCCCGAGAATAAGATGGGGACCTTAATTACGGCACTGGGACAGTTTTTCTTGAGGACATTTTTCATTTTGATATTAACTCATTCGCTTTTATCATGCTACATGAGCTCTGTAAATTTAGGTGTGGCATATAATGAAAATGCCTGCGTATAGAAGAGAATGTTTTTATTGGAGAAATTCATACTTTGGGGCTAATGTTGGGAAGTTGATTCTATTTCATTTTTTGCTGAGCTGAACAAAGGTTAGGTCAGCTGAGCTAGTTACATGCACATAAAATGTGTACATGTATATAAACAAGCGAAGCACCGGTGCTCGGTTGGTCTCTTTTAAAAATTAGTTGGCTCTGATAAGAGCCGTTTGTTAGGTTGGGTGAGATTTGCTGTCTTACTGCATCATAGTCGTCATCTGGTTGAAATGGTCTTTTGCCTCTTGGTATCCTTTGCCGTCGGTCGGTGCGTACCTCTTGTGTTGGCTTTCGAAGAACACTTTTCGCAGAGTTGGGCAGCATTTCACGAGTCCTCTAAATCGCCGTCGAAGTTTGAGCTTGTGGAGTCTTTTCTGTGTTGGTCGAATCTTTGATGTCAGGATGAATCGACGAGCCGGCGTTAAATCTTGCAGGTACCTGTTGAAATTCATTTCGTATAGCCATGAAGGGATGAGACGTGGGGGCTGCATTCTTGCGACGGAGAGACATTTGATGGGATTCTTGGGGATTTCTTTAAACATAATTCGTTCCATTTCTTCGGTGCTGATTGCGTGACCGGTCATCAAAACTTGAACGATATACATGGCCTTTTCGATAGGCACGCACTCCAGGGACATGGTATTATGCAGGATGGCATTCAGCAGCTGGGGGTAGAGATGTATAGGAAAACATCGATCCACTGTATTCATGTCATAATCAAATGTTCGTAAAAGTTCGATCGCCAAGTTGAGATCTCTGATGAGGAAGGGATGATGATTATGGAGTCTGATGAATGAATCGCGATGGAGTTGACTTAGCTCTTGTACGAGGCGGTGTTCTTCAGTGGGACAGAGTTTTCGTGTGGTGGGGAACACGATGGTCAGTACACAATCCAGTCGTTTTAAATCATCGTCATCGCCAGCATCATTCTCGTTGTGTAGAAGTAACTTCGTGTGGGTGGGGTGTAATTGCCATTTACAGATGTCAACGAGGAAAATGACGAGATCATATCTGTAGACGGCAAGGTGTTGATGTAAGATGTCACGTTGTACATCAGATGATGTGATGCATGCAGCGGCCAGTTCGATACATTTCTTGCAGTTAGTGACGAAGGGCTGTTGTTGGGCTATCTCGTCGGGGTCTGTGGTCGGTCGCGTGCTTGTCATCAGGACGGCTTGGGCACACTCTTCACAAATTATGTTTGTTGGGTACTCACTTTGCGGTCGGTTGTGACGTCCAGCATCTTTGTTTCGCTTCATCAACTCTCTCCTCGTATCATCGAACAGACATGCGGCGACTTTGACGAGATCTCCACAGATGTTCTCCAGACATTTAACGTGGTTGTGAAGATGAGTAAATCTCACGACGGTGGGTAGACATCCAAGACAGAAACAATTTGACATTTCCATGGCGAAAGATGAAAATCGTTTGCTCGCTGTTCAGTTAATGCTAATCTGTCTCCGGAACTAAGACTAGAGTGCTCCGTCCCTGCCAGTCAATCAATGTTCCTCGGCCATTCACTTCAGTGCAGTCGAGTAGAACTTAGGCCAAATTGTACAATAGCCTAATAGGGTCATGAATGGACTGAATGCGATTTGGGCGGATCTAATCGTGGAAACGTGACAATCTGGCAGCATGACCAATGGCCTGATTGGTCAATGTCGTGTCACCTTGAGCCAAGGTTTCATGATTATGCCCATTGCGGCTATATAGAACCGAGTTGACACGCAGCTCACCATAATCATCACGATATTCAACAACAGCAAATTAACAAGCAGCAAGATGGGAATTCATTGTTACGTTCCAAGACAAATTAGGGTAGCAAAGAGGATCATCCTTCTGATGGAAGAACGTTATCAACACATCATTTACAGGCATGTCCAGCCATGGAACGGACGCGGCAAACGCCCGTCCCACTTCCTGAACCATCATACAAAAGAAGACATGATGGAGATTGCGATGTATCTTCATGCGAATGGGCGCACCTCGTTCAGCAACGGGCAATTCTGCTATGTGAAGCAGATACCACGGCATATCCTGGGCTACGAAGATGAAAGGGAGTTTAGAGTCGTTTTTCGACACGAGTTCATCCCAAACCTCAACGAAACTAGATATTATGTCGTGACGATCTACCCAGTGTCGAGTTGAGAAGATCTGGATACAGTTGTTGAAGCCAAACGGCCCTTATTAGGGCCACCCCAAATTTTTACCGAGAGACCAACTAGCAACACGCAGTCACTTGCTCCAATTGTACCTGCACATGATATGTGCAGGTACATATAAAATGAATAGATTTACCTCATCCCCATGGGGCCAACTACTTTAGTGGTTCCCACCCCCGGGCTCACATAGCCCACGTGCTGTAAATTCTCCCTTTACTTAGTTTGACTGTTATTCCAAAGATCAAAGGGTCAATGAGGTAGCATAACGGTGGTGAAGATCTAATGCATGTTCCCTCTTTCCATTTTTGAGTTTTTTTCTGACATTAAAATCAGAACAAAACGAGTTTTACCCCATGGAAATGTCAATATGTACCCGACCATATTTTCACTCCACAGTTAGACCACATAAAAAAAAGTTGGTGATCGTCCCCACCCACCCCTATACGAAAAACTGCCACCCGAAACGTTTTTATCACATAAAAAAACGATTGTTCGTACTTTCAAAATTGGTGCCATTCTACAGCGCGCTACGTGGGCGAAATTATTATGCAAAGTTAACAGAGTTTGTACCAGGTTCCGTACAAAACTGGCCCAGGAAGTCGAAGGAAATAAAGTCATTTAACATGATATTTATAAGGAAAACTACACTTAATTTCTCTTAAAACTTCTAGCAACACTTCAGTCAAATAAGACCATTTTACATACAGGGTGGGTCATAAAAAGCGCAACATGGGAAGCGCAATTTTGATCTTGAGACCAAATTGTATGATGTCCATTTCAAAACCCAGTAATAACCTGATAACAAGTAGGTAAGGGTAGGATTAGTCGTAAGTAGACCTGGGTCTTCCAAGAGACCGAGTGTCATTTTCAAATTTTACCAAGCCTATTTTGATGCAGCGAATGACACCTGTCCTGTAAATAGGCCTACTGCGGTAGCCCGCCATGTATTTTATTTGCGGTCATTTGTGTGCGGTTGACCACAAATAAAATACATTCACAGAAAAAAGGTTGATTCATGACAGTTTTTGAATTTGAAATCATTGGCATGGTGTCATGCCGCAACTGTCCCTGTGCTCGCATTCCATTTTTGAATGATATACCATACGGATTATTGGGCTCAGTGGCCTGATCACGTTTTAGTAAAACCTGATCCCCTTGGAGATTTAAAAGGTGTATGTCGCGCTTTTTTTGGCCCACCCTGTAGAACTGAATGTACAGACACTGCATTTCTAGCGGGCCTATGGACCTATCATTTGTATATTTCAGATCTTCGATCTTTGCACATCACATTTTACAAGAATTTACCCCCACCCCCTGCCATCGTCTAGTAACCATTCGTCACCAGGAACACAATATGAATCATCCACGTTGTATTTAAACTGTCTTCTTCCTCAACGAATTCTTTTAAATGTCAAGTCCTTGTACTTGTCTTCGACTAATTTATGTGCAGATTCAACTAAAATCACGAACAAGATGTGTTTCATTTCCATCTGAGACAAAGCACTTCGGCTCTGTATAGCTAGGCAAATTGCTAAAGACATTGATGGAGGCAAATTGCTAAAGACACTGATGGACGCAACTCTATGTGTGGCTATCCAAGTCAAGTTTTCGGCGTTTGGTTTTTCAACGTCTTTAGTGTCATTGAGATATTCGATATCGTATGTAATCCTATATGGGTAAAACTGATCTTCAGCTTCCGGAAAGGAAATGTCATCTTGTTCCATTTTACCAAATACGCCGACTGGTGCATTTGCCTTACAAACAAATTTTTGCAAGTTAATCTGAGAGGGTTTCACACCTTTTTGCTCGACGATATAACTGCATATATTATGTTGAAAGTGGTGTTTGCGTTTGATTTTGCATCCTGCAGAGTTAGCATAGGCATCTGCATGGCGCTTAATTTATCTCCGAATGTGCTAGCCAAGCCGATGTGACTTTTCACCATGGAAACTCGTCTTTTACCATACATAGCATTACCATTCACTATGGTGCCGTAATTATGGGTATTTAAGCACATTAGGGTTTATGCAGCAATCAGTGGCCTGGAATGTTTATTTATTCATTTTAAATTCGTGGGAAAGAACACTGAGGAACCGACACAATTTCCAGTCCCTTAATAGTCCAATCGACATCCCAAATTAATGAATGCCATTCTTTCCCATAATTGTCCTTTTTATGACACAATATGAACAGACCTTCATTCATTGACTGATTTGAGTATGACAGTACCAAGCTAATTTCCGACGCGGAAGTGCTGAATGGCCTTTCAAAATTACCGGTAGTCCATTCTGGCCTACCTGTTGCTAGCTTGGATGAATGAAAACAAAATAACTGTTCGCTCAAAATTTAAAGACTTTTATCACTATTCATGCTCTTCAGAACGATTTGCTGAAATTCAATGACTTTTAATGGCCAGATTTATGACCTCACTGTTAAAAATATCTGCAAATTTACAGCAGAATTTTCACTGCATATTTGATGTAAAATTCATTTCACTGCAAACTGCTGTTTTTTCACTGGAATTAACAGCAAGATTGCAGTTTCTCAGTTTAAAAGACAGCATTTGTTGTAGAATTTATACCATTTGGCTGTCAAAATACAGTCAACGGGTGGTGTCAAAATACAGAAAAGTGTTGTGTTACTCTGCTGCCAACAAAGTGCTGTCAGCATTTTTAACAGTGCTTTTGTGACTTTTTATGATGCTGCATAAACCTTGGTACATGTACATGTGTGATGCGCTTACAAACGAAAATCGCTTGCTTTAACTCATTCGCACCGGCAGTTACAATATTCCGGAACATGTGTAACGATGATGCGCTTGTGACCTAGGCTTTATGGGTCTACACTGTACTTGTTGAATGTTTGATGCGAACTGTATCAGATAAACTTTGGCAATACGAGATGCGGTACACTAACAAAATGGGTGTTCTTTTTGAAATGGCCACATCACTTCTTATTCGAATTTCAGCGCACGTTGATTATAAGCGCATTGTGCTAAAATGCGCATAAATACGGTAAAATGGAGAATATATTTTCAAAGGGGGTTGATTCGGGATTCAAGTCCTAAATTGGAAGTGAAATTTCTGCCAGCATTTGAAAAGGAAAAAGTTTGAAAAATTGAAAGATTTCAAGTGAAATATGTGGCATATGTCAGATTTCTGAAGAAAAAGCTGCGTGCAATAGCATAAGGACAATTAAAAACGAATTTCCATTGAAACACAACACAATGACCCTATCCTGGGCCTTTGACTTGCCCACACAGTCGGTTACGTTCTGGAAAAGTACACTTTGACCCAAGCGGCTTTAGCTTACTGTGAACTTTATACTTATCAGTCATGAAACGATTGATTTCTGCCTCCCCCCCCCCCCCATGCGGCTACGATCACAAGTAGGGCCTACCGTTGTTTGATTTTGGGCTGTTTTCATTCTTTTCGGAACACCCTGTATACCACGGCAGTTTGCACACAGAAGATTCGCCCGAGTGATTATCGACCAATTCACATTGATCGCAAGAAAGGGACCAGCGAGCGATTGATGGCGCGAAAAAAGACCCCCTGCATATTAATGAACGGGGCGTGAATTTTGTTTGGAGTGTTTTGATGTCTTTGAAGCGATTCTAGGTTATGGTAATGACCCTATCATTCATTGTGGAGGTGATCTTTTCTGATTGGTCAGTGTGTGACCATGATTGGATGAATCTCTGAGTCTCATGTGACCCGTCTTCTGGTACCCGTATTTAAGACAGTGACTTGCGGATATTTTATCAAACTACTTCCAAGATTTCAAGATTCCAAGACTTCCAAGATTCCAAGATTTCAACGATGACGACCCTTACACCTACATGTATCAACTGCAGTGAAGAAGAGTGGGATGTTGGCGCATCCCTGGATCGTCGCTACGAAGAGCCCAAGCATCCGGAAGTCAAAGTCCAGCTCAGAGAGGAGCAGTATCAACATATTTTAAAGAGACATCTGATTGGGCCAAAGGCAGAAAAGGAGAAGCCGGCATCATATTTCAAGGCATTTCCAGACGTCGATGAGATGATGAGGTTGGCCGAATACCTGCTCACCTGGGGCATCTCTCATTACAAGGAAGATTTCAACAGTAAAAGATTAAGCGGGACGCTCAAAAGGTACAGCTATACGGAAGTTATTGCAGATGACGTTTTGGGATACGAGGATGCAAGATTGTTTCGGGCAATCTTCGATGTCGAATTCCACCCAACATCGAATATTAAATTATTCGACCTTATCACGCTGTATCCGATGAATTGAGTCATCAAACACAAGATTGAGTCATCAAACACAACGGCCCTTCTAAGGGCCAAAATTTTTTTAAAAGAGACCAACCTAGCCACAGGTATTTGCTTGCTTGCTTGATGTAGGCCTACACAGTTGTGTACATCAATAGATTCCCTTCCTTTCTCAGAAGAGAGACCTTGGTGTACACTGAAAAATAATCCCTTCTCAGATTGAGTAGGCCTACCTTTGGGGCACTCGTGGTACTATAATCAATTCATTATGAGTACTCTATGTACTCATTCTGATTACCCCTTACACATAGCATAGCGGATAATACGTTTGAGTGCTCTTGCTACTCACAACGAGTACCGTACTGCAGCTAACTCACGATAGGTCCCTTACTCTGTCTCATCTTGACCGCCCAGGGTGCTTTTGCATGGTTTGGGGCTAAATTTTGCGGTTTGAGGTGGGTCGACCAGGTAAGACGCATAATGTGACAATAGCGAGGTTGCGCACCTTTCCGACTCTGACTTCAACTACGAGAATGAACTGCAGTGCGCTGTGGACATCCTTGATGAAAACGATTTGATAGACGTTTTCATTTCGTCAAACACCATAAATTGAAGGCAGAAAAATTTGGCCCTATAAATGGGAAGTGCGAATAAATAATGAATATTGAATTTGTAATCCTAGCCGTTACGACTTGAAACACGACTATAATATTTGCGACTTACGTGCACTTCCGATTACGAGTCAAAATTATTCTGCCACCAAGTTATGGCATTTTACGATTTGCAACCGTCTATCAAATCGTTTTTATCAAGGATGTCTACAGTGGACTGCAATTCATTCTGGTAGTTGAAGCCGGAGTTGGAGTCGGAAAGCTACGCAACCTCTCTACTATATACTGCTTCTGACGGGGATTTCATATAGAATGTTTTCCCGATGTCACAGAAAAATCGTGGAAGCGAAAAATCAAGCAAGAAAATAAATAGTATGGACACACGCCGCACGCACGCACTAACGCACGCACGACAGACCACCACTAAAGGTGCCAAGCACAGCATTAGCCCTATAGGCCAAAAGGGCTAACTAGATCTGGCTAGCGCCAGAGATCTCTCTGCTATGTGTCTCCATGGCATGAGCGTCGATGTCAATGAACATGATAAATGGCATCAGGCCAAGTCAAGATGCAGATGACCACGTGATCTCACGGAGCTAAATTCGATATTGCGATGCTCTTTAAATACTGCCATTGAAACAAATATCTCCAGGACATCAATTAAAAATTTCAACCTCACACTTTTTCCTAATACGACTTAACTATTAAATCCTACTCAATATTGCTGACGAAACAGTCACAGTTCACACACAACACTCCTTCTTCGACACGCGGCTGATCAATATCGCCTGGAGGGGGGTATTCAAAACACATCGTAAGCATGGAACCGCGTGTAACGAAACGACTCAACCCGTGTCACGAAACGACCTAACAATCCATTGAACTGACTGTGGTGAAAATGGGCACATGTAACGAAACGACCTGCTACACAGTAAACAGCAAAATCAGAACAACACCACAGCCGCCGAGTTCTCTATAATAAGATCGAAAGTGACACTAAACCAACTTGAATCAATGACGAAGTTTGTAAGGTAGCCCTTTACTGATATTTATGTTGAACTATATCAGCAACTGGTCGTGATTCAGTCCAAACGGAACCCTCTACAAATAGATTAGGCCTACAGCGCCGTCCTCACGCAAGATGGAACAGCCATGACGTCACGGAGTACCAAAGTAGACTTCGTCCAAGTCATCTCTGCAGATAATCTATACTACTTTTCATGTACACCCACAATCCTATACGGCAAGCGTAAATCGTTACGCGAACTGGTAGGTACATACAAATCACGTTCTGATGCCGTCGGAATTGAACCAATTTCTCCATAATAGGATCGAAAGTGATAATTAAACCAACTCGAGCCGATAACAAACTCTTTAAGGCAACGCTTTTCATTATCGATATTTAGTTGGAACTATATCAACAACTGGCCGTGATTCGGCCGAGACGGAACTGGTAATAGACACCATCAATACCCCACCATAACGCAGAGAGATAATAAAAAAACAAATCTTATTTAAAATCTCCAAGCTTCAATAAATTTTTCAACTCACGAGTATGGCAGGCTATTCGTTGCTTTATTCGATACTAAAAATATTTGTATTTAGAACGATATATTTTATCTCATCATATTTACACGTTTTAAGAATACATGTATATATTCATGTTTGATTTTATTAAAGGTTTCAAAAATATTGCATAATGTTTTACCTTACTTCCGGTATGTTTGATGTTGCTTCTGTTTATATGCAAAAACAGAATTGTGGAGTGGGTAACTTTGAAACGATGGCCCTCATTGGCTTCCGGTAAGGACAGGTAAAGGTGAATTAAAGGCCTAAAGCCGCCCATACACGGCGCAATATTATTGCACAATATCAAAAATTTATAAGGCGAGCGACTCGCTTATGAATTTTTGACAATATGGGGCACAAATGGGTGGTCGTGTGCTTCTAGCATGATAATTAGAAGAAAGATTGACAATAATATTGCCCATTGTGATCCTCATATTGTGCAATAATATTGATCGTGTATGGGCAGCTTAAAATATCCCGTCCAGACAAATTTTATTGAGGTCGAATTTGATTGGATATTGGTGTATGGTGGTGTTCCATCATGGTTCAGTACGAATTACGATAAAGGGGCGCTGGGATCGCTTTCGTGAAAATCGGTTTCTGCTGTAGTTGAGCCTTATGGGTTAAAGCGAATGGCTCGCGGGGTTTGTTGTGGCGCCATGACAGTTGGTCATCGATATCAAGCAGCATTTTGAGAAAAAGGTATAAGAAGGATTTTAGTTTAATGGGAAATGCATTAGACAGCGAACTTTGGAGGCGCATTCTGCAAAATCTGCCGCTTCAAAATCAATGGGAATAGTACAAAATGTACATCTTGATCTACTGAATTTGAAAACGTCATTAACCCATTTTGACAAATTTTTAATGGAACCTCGTCCCCAGTGTTTACATTCGCATATTTGCACAGGTGTTGCATATGGCTGGGGCACGGCTTTGCCTGGAGGCTAGATTCACTCTCTATGGAAGGTACCACCAAAAATGTAAACAAACCCCGCGAGCCATTCGCTTTAATATTTTGTTTAAAAATTCCTTGCAGTGCATTAGTACTAGGATTTATCTACAAAACGACTGGCGCAAAACTGAACTAAAATGAGAGGTGGCGCTGCTGAGATACTAGTGAGCTTCTGCAAGCGCCCGGTTAGGCTCTACGACGACGTTTATCTATTGTGTGAGTGCACCCAAACAATAGATAAACGTAGTCGTATGGCCTAATCGGGCGCTTCCAGAAGCTCTCTATTAATAGGCCTACTTCTACGTTTTCGGTCATAAGTTCTGAATGAGTTAACATATTGACCTAATTCTTGTACATTCATCATTTACACCCCCGATCCACCCCATTAAATATAAATATGAAATATGAAATTGGGGCTACCCTGATCTCAATATGAGTACGAGAAAAGGTGTACATCTATATTCTGGAAACTGAAGCTGCAGTGATGTAATTTTGTAAAAGTTTGTCAAAAAAGCAAAATACTGTAGCACCATACATGTATTTTTTAACAAAATATTGAATTCCATGACTCTATCTACTTTGATGGAAAGCCGTCGGTGGAATACACGTATTTGGTTGCATTGTGTCGATCAACTTCGCAGGAAAAGGAGGTCAAATAACACTTCTTATTCCAATAAAGGTCGAACTCAAAATTTGTTTGATCACATCGATAACGCGACGACAGCTGAGATGGAACAACTCTTCATAAGTATTACTATTCAAATTGATTGTGCACTCGACTGGTTTATGTGGTGTTGTGAGAATTTAGTGTAGAGTCCAGTTGTAAAAAGCTTGCAGCGTTTCGGCGGGATTGACTTCCAACAGGTAATTACTCTAATCTCCCACTTACCTGTCCCATTCCTGAACTCGGCAAAAATCACCAAATCATAAGTTTTTTATTTTATTTATTTATTTATTTTATTTAAAGTGGATGCCACGATAAAATACCGTTATGGCTACCCACTACAAAATACAACAAACAAAATTTTATGGTGAAAGTGCAGATTGGTGCGTTTGAAGTTGTTCAACTCCCATGCAACAAGCAAACATCACTTGCAATGGTGGTAGCGTGATGTCACTTCCTAAGTTGAAGATATCGCACGCTGTCATTCGTTGCCAGGCTCGCAGGAGTAGCAGGGCCGGATCCACGATTTCGGAAAAGAGGGGCGCACTGTGCCAGAAATATTGAAATCTACGGTGAATTTCAATAATTTGCTCCAAATTTCAGAATTTCACGGTAAATTTTACTGATT
>NMRB01000443.1:259321-272849 GCA_002633025.1 Notospermus geniculatus | reverse complement strand
GGGGGGGGGGGTTAATACCGAGGTGCCGGGGTGCCGTTTGTCCCGACAGGTCGGCGCTGCGAGCGATGCGACCGAAGCGACGTCATTGAAGTCGTTCTAAGTGTTGACGTTGCGTCATGAAATGAAATCGTTCATGGACCAGTGCTCACCTGGTTGGACATACTAGTGTAATGAGAGAGGAAGCTACATACATATCAGTTATGAGCAATCTGGGTCAAGTCATTCCCGAGTTACAGGACTTTGATGATTTTTGGGTTATGCCACCTGGCGGCCACATTGGTTATTCCACGGAGCCGAAACTTCACATGCACATAAAGGTGATCTAGAGGGAGCAACACAGCACATTTGAGCGCTCTTGTTCAAGTCGTTCCTGCACTCTGAAATTTGCTGGGTCAAATTTGACCCAAATTGGGTAAATTTTGACCCCAGCATAAGATTAATATGCAGTCAACCTCATGCTGGGTTAAACTGACTCCATTAAATAAGTCAACGTTTTCTACATAGTAATTGGGTCAGGAAAATGATCCCAAAATAGAGTTACGTTTAACCCCGTCCGAGGTCAAGGACAGGGGTTAAATGTCTGGGTCAGAATAATGACAAATTGTACTGACCCAAACATTTATCCCTGTCCTATAGGACATGAGGCATGAAGTTGATTGCATATTATCTTATTTTGGGGTCAAAATCTACCCATTTTGGGTTAAATTTGACCAAACAAATAGAGTAGCATTGTATTACCATCAAAACATATCTGTCATAAAAATTACAACACAATATTAACTGCATAGTTTGCTTCATAAAAACATGAATATGTTCCCTTTCCGGTTTAAATTCAAAGCAATGTCACCACTTTATGTTTACAGACGAACCCATCATATGACCCATGAACGAAGGCAAAGACATACGAAGATACTAAAAAGAACAAACTAATGTTTGATGCACATGTACATTACAATGTACAGTCATGGACATTAGTTTATCTACACCTGAAAGTTTGAATATTTCAAATACTTCTAACACGGTTAGAATTTTTTTGTTCCATTTGAAAGTTCATCTTGTTGGTCATATTCCTGCGTAAAAAAATTGGAAATTTGGAAATATCGTAATTATGTAATATGTAGCTCATCAGAATAAATCCTAATATTTTTGTGACTATTTTTGTAGAGTGGAACCGTCTAAGGATCATGGAGTTTGTTTCATCAAAATCTGTTGAGCGGTTGCCGAGATATTTTAGACCGAACACTGTCCTGATTAAAAATACTAGGACAGACGCAAGCAAATGCATAAAACCATCATGGCGCCCGCTGGTCTATATTTAGTTCGGGAGAATGCATTGCTGTAGAATGCTGTAGAATGACGTCACGAGCCGGAATTCCGGCTCAGATCATTTGGTTTCACCGGTCTTCGAATGCAAGCTGCCCAGAAGACCGGGTACCAGTCTAAGATATTTGAGATTATCAAAAGGGCATGTTCTTTTTCTGAACATTTTTCCCAACTAATTTTTCATTTAGTTGCAGGTGTTTGATTTTCATGATAACTTCAGGTATAATATTTTATAATGTGAAGTACATAATCACGAAAGAAAAATGTGACATTAGTTTCATTAATTAGGAAAACAAAGACAATTCGCAAAATGTCCCAAATCAGCATGAAAGCAGTGAAATTATTCCCTAATGTTTGTTGTACTGGGAGAGTAATGGTATTATTTATCATTCATCATAAAGTCATCACTAAACATATTGGTTTTCCTGAAATATTTGCAAAAAATGTGTGACTTTCTTCATTTCTGGACCCCTATTTATGTGGGGGGAGAACAGAACAGCACATCTAGGCCTGTCAGATTTGAATGGGGTAAAGATTATTGTCAATATCAGTGAAGTGGTTGGTTGGTGTTGCATAAGGTCATAAAAGGGAAACTTGAATTTGACATCCCACCGATCACATAAGCCTACCCACATGTCATGGCTGATTATACATGTTGTAACTGATATTGATCTTTACCACAGCATTCCATTCAAATCATAAATAGGGGTCCAGAAATGAAGAAAGTCACACATTTTATGCAAATATTTCAGCAAAACCAATATGTTCAGTAATGATTTTATGATGAATGATAAATAATACCATTACTCTCCCAGCACAACAAACATTAGAGAATAATTTCACTGCTTTCATGCTGATTTCGGACATTTTGCAAAAGCCCTTTGTTTTCCTAATTAATGAAACTAATGTCACATTTTTCTTTCATGATTATGTAGTTCACATTATAAAATATTATACCTGAAGTTATCATGAAAATCAAACAACTGCAACTAAATGAAAAATTAGGGTTCCTCTTTTTAGGCCTATGTCTTTGTCCATGATGGTCTGTTTCTAATTTTTCGTTGGTCAGGTTTTGTAGGTGCTGTTCACCTGTAGGCTCCCTTTCTTTACTGTTGCCCCTTCATTTCTTATTATCTTGCTCTTCATTTATTTTCTAGGCCTAATTTGTTATCACTTCCTACATTTATTTAATATAAATTACTCTTACTATGGTCTTGGGGGTATTGTACTGTTAGTATAATTATACTGTTAGTTTAAATCCTCCAAGCTATATTTTCCCTTCAGCCTAGTCAAGCCTTACATTCACTAATTACATTTCTGTTAGGTTGAGCAACCACCTTTTGGGGCTTGTACTCTTTTCTTTCCTTAATTGCTGTCACGTCCTGTTTGGATGGGATACTTCATGTCTACATTTGGGTTTCAGCTCAGTCTGTTCTAGAGTTTCGGATTGTAAAGTTCCAGCCTGAAGAAGACCCCGGTTGGGGTCGAAAATTCGCAAACACTCTGGAAATTGCCTTTTTATTTATCACATATTGTGTGTCAATTTTTGTGCTTTTTATCTCTTTGGACCCTTTTGATAATTTGAGATTTTTCAATTTTTCACAAAATTTTGATAACAGTAGACAGAGAAGCATGAAGTGTTGGAACGTTTAGCCAAAACTGGTTAGAAGTTGAGCATGTTCTTCAAAATATCAAGATTTCAATATGTATTTGAAAAATATGCAATATTTCTGTTCAGCGCCGTTTTAGTGCGGCGGTCGAAGGTTGAACCCTCTTATTTATGAATAACCATGTATTGTTAATAAAATTAGGCGTCAAGGACAAGCTGATCATGGTTCGTTGCCAAAACCTACACTCTTTCAAAAATATTGTCCAGCACAATGCTTTTGTACACCTGGTGCGTCCGTGCGCATAGGCCTATTTTAATGACAATAAGGAGGTTACTTTAATAGCCCGCGTATTTCGAAAGCGTAGGCGTGTTTAGGCCAAAATACGGAAATTTTGGGAAGACTTTTCTCGTCCATCAGGCATCGCACTTCAGTGGTTTCTTTTCATTTGGCAGCAGTATATTTGTGCGCAGGGCGCGACGTTGAGATTTTTTCACTATTCAACAGGATTCGGGAGATATTCTAAAAGTTCATTTTTGACCAATTTTTGGCACAAATTACATAATTATTTATCATTACTAAGAACTAGAATTTGCAAATTATCTCAACGTCGGCACCTGCACATATGTATTCCCCAACATTTTGTGGTAAAACGCCAGGTCCCAGTCGCCGTGTTGCCGAGAAATCTATGACGAAAAAGTCAAATGGGGGTCTCATTGTTTGCTTAATTAGCTGATTAATGAAAGATGAAAGCACATCGTTTACAATTCAGATGTGTAGAACAAGAGTAGCAATTTCATAGAAATACATAAAATCGATGCTACCTTTTTGCTTGAAGAAAATATGAATTTGTTTTCAGTCGCCATTTGCAGTGCGCTTCCTTATGGCTACCGCCCCCTTAAGGCAACGAGTTCCAGAATTTTGTAAATCCATATTCTGCGGTTAGCTTTATCTGATGGGATCACATTAATATTTCCTAAAAAAACACAAAAATCTCAAATTATCAAAATTGCCATAATCTGAAACATCTCAGCAGCCACTCAACATATTTTGATGAAACAAAGCCCAAAATCCTTAGAAAGTTCTACTGTATCACAACTGCATCAAAAAATCACAAAAATATTACATAATAAATAGTTTGATTTTTAGTGCGAACTGCAGGTTAGTTACTTTCGTACAACTTTGACCTAGTAGGTCAAATCAAAAACCCGTTACACATGTTATTTACCCTAATTAGATATACCTACGATAAAAATTTGGAGATGATCCAGTTGTTAGTGCCGTAGGTCATCTAACCTACGGTATATACAGGTGTCTCAAAAAAAATTACCCAAAAGTATTTTAACAGCACAGATAAACCAATCAGTATTTTCAGACATTTTCTGCATGATTATGTAGCCGAAGCCTGTAAGTTTTCTCCCCAATGTACAGTTTTTACTTCAGACTTTCCTTTTTGATGTTTTAACCCTTTACTTTTTACATCACATGATCAATGTAACCTCCCCGTCTTCCGATCACAGCCTGCATCCTTACTGCTACATTGTTCATCACATTTGGGAATGTTTCCAGTGGAGTGTTTGGATTTCTCGTAACTTGTTCTAGGTCTCTTGGCTTGGGATTAGCCAACTTGACGCTAGGTGGCGATATGTGCAATGACGTCAATCATATCACCACTAGTAGCGGCGCTAGGTTTCCATCTTGGAAAGTAGTGCGAGATGTATAAAGGTATAGAGTGATACAAACATCGGTGGAGTAGATATAAAGTAATAATAAAGTTATTCTGTTTCATTTTCGACAAGATAAATACTATTTTCTGCGAATAATACCATTTTGAAACAGAAGTTCGCGTCACGTGATAGACCAGCCCGCCGACGATGACGTCAATGTTTTCAAGATGGCGATCTAGCGTCAATGGCAGTGTTAAAATTTTCATCCAAATATCAAAAAATTTCAACGCTGCGTGGAGTATGGGGATTAGCATTAATACGGTTCTTCAAATAGCCCCAGAGAAAAAAGTCTGGGGGCGTCAAATATGGTAAACAGGGAGGCCACTCAATGTCTTCATACAGAGGCAGCAGCATATCCAGGGGATGGGCGCACGCACCGTATGCCCCCCCCCTTTTGTAAAATCAACAGTGAAATTCTGAAATTTGGAGCAAATCATTGAAATTCACCGCAGATTTCAATGTTTCTAGCTCAGTGCGCCGCATCTTTCCCGAAATCCAGGATCCGTCCCTGAGAGAGATCAGACGTCACCATTCAGGAAAGTGCGTTCGTAGGAATTCTCGTGTGGCGCTTGCTGTGTGTGGTGGAGCTCCATCTTGAAACCACTGTGTCCTCACTCGGATCTCATTGTGAATGCCCCGTCCAGAACATTCCACAGGAAACATTCGTAAATGAAACCACTGTGTCCTCATTCGGATCTCATTGTGAATGCCCCGTCCAGAACATTCCACAGGAAACATTCGTAAATGTGATGAACAATGTAGCAGTAAGGATGCAGGATGTGATCGGAAGACGAGGAGGTTAAATTGATCATGTGATGTAAAAACTAAAGGGTTAAAACATCAAAAAGGAAAGTCTGAAGTAAAAACTGCATTGGGGAGAAAACTTACATGCTTCGGCTACATGATCATGTAGAAAATGTCTAAAAATACTGATTGGTTTATCTGTGCTGTTAAAATACTTTTGGGTACATTTTTTGAGACACCCTGTATATACCAAGTTTCAGATCAATAACCCAGCGGTTACAAAACGTGCCCTGCTAACGGACGACGACGACGGACGACGGACACCACATGGCGACTATAACTATAGCTTACAGGTGAGCTAAAAAGGAGTTAATTTAAATTTGAGTTTTTGTTCATTTTTATTTTTTCTACAGGAATATTGAAATGAAGACGTTGCCATTTTCACCACCCTATATCTTCATTTTAAGGAAAAAACAACGAAAAATGCAGATATTTTCGTCTGCTACAAGGTGATGTAAATTTTAATGCCAGACGACCGAAACAAAAGGGTTTTTTTCACGTCAGAAATAAATGGAAATAACGTTAGAAAAACGTTAGAAAAAAACTTCACTCGCAGCGCCGCGTCGTGACGTTAGTTCCTCCGGCTCCCCTTACAGTCAATTGCGATAGGTTTTTTGGTGACTACATTGGTTGTCCAGCGGACTTGAGGTGGAAACTCAACCTGGAGCTTGAGTAAGGCCTCAATAAAACTGTATCCACGTCAATATCTTAGCTTTATCTGAAACATCATGGCCCCTGGATACTGGAGTGCCTCTTCCTTTTCCATGCAGGAACCCTTCTTCTCATTTGTCTGACAGATGTAATGTGTTTGTTGTGGCAGGACGCTGAACATCGAACATTTTAGTTGGAGACATATAACAGAGCACGTCAACAGTGAAACCACTTGTTGATAAGGATGGGCCAAATCGGGTTTTAGAACACCGCATGCAAGTACAGATCTACTGAAATATTTATTTTGGCAAAACCCAGCCATTATCACTGTTTTTTTATTAATCCAAAGAGATGAAAAGCACAAAAATTGACACACAATATGTGATAAATAAAAAGGCAATTTCCAGAGTTTTTTTATTAATGTGATTATTGAGAAACAATACGTTTGGATAACACTATCGCACTTGCATCACTCTTGATAATATTTTTGGCCTCCTCAGAAAATGTGACAGCGTGGAATCCCCAATTTGTTGTCGCATTCTAGTTCACGAACCACATCGATTTTCTAAAACCACTCCTTTCTGGGTCTAAAATAACGCCTACGCATAGGCTACCCGGAATGCATACGTGCAACGACTGTACTTGTCGCTGGCATCCGATAATGGTCGTCTTTCTTTGGGTCTGCCCTGGAACGTTCAGTGAAGGTAATCTGGTGGAGCAAAATGACGTTGACTGAAATTCATTAGGGAGGTTTAGAAATCAAACGATAAACGTAAACGTTAACAACAACGTTATTTTTGTACCGGAAATACAATATACATGCAAAATCTGGTTAATGCGTATTATGAAATATAGCGTTGTCGTGAAGTTTACGTTTACCGTTTGATTTCTAAACCTCCGTATTGGTAACGTTCTCTGAACGATACACAAGACGGTTCAGATAGAGGACGTTAGCTCAACCTTATGGAGAGTCACTCGAGCGCAAAGCATCATGGCTCATGTCTAGAGCAGGAGCCCAGCAGCTGCTAAAACTGAGTAACCTAACCGTATCACTATCTGTCACTAGCTGCTACTCTAGATTTCACCCAGTCGCCTAATGACTGGATGTCAGCTGATCAGAGTCGATGAAGCTGTGTCAGAGACAAAAGTAAAGGCGGTCTAGGTATCTTCTGATCTTTATGAACATGATAAAAGGAGACACAGATTTTCTAAATCTTGTCGGTGCGATGAACTGAAATGAGGACAAATGCAGTAGCTGACCTCTCTCCATTGTCCCCGAATTCATTTCCTGTGAGCTACTCTTCGACAAACTGGCCAACATGGCAAAACTTGGCTTCTCTGCCCAGGATGAAAGGCGGTTTACTGCGCATTGCCGCTGCAGTGCTTTCGTTGTCGTTTGTTATCTAAGAAGAACGATTTTTTTATGAAAATAAATCGATATCGAATGTGTTTTCTTTGTGACTGAATGCTCTTATGAAGTGTCTTCTCTTCAACGGCAGTTGAATATCCAATTTCAGCAAAAACCCAGTTTTTGTTTTACGTTTTATTCTTCAGAAACCACGATGCTCATCCATGTTGGAATATTATTACATTTTGAGTTATGTGTGCCACTGATTAGAATAAATGAAAAAAATATGAAAGGCAAGAAAAAACCAAGAGTAAGGCCAAGGTTAGATAAAAGAGGTACCGCAGTGTAGAGGAAGGGTATTGTGACTGCCGCTAACAATCTCGTAATTACGAGATGCTGTCTCGTAATTTCGAGATGTTACCTCGTAATTTCGAGATGTTAACCGGTAAAGGTAATTTCAAATAATACAAAAATTGTTTTTCCAGATTTCATTTCGTCAAGGTTGAGAGGACAAAGGTGTACTCACCGAACGTAGGACAGTCCCATGAGTGGGATGGCTCATCAAATGGTTATCAACTTCATTGGAAGTGGCCATGTTAACAATATGGCAAATGGTCCAATTCATGACAGCTTTGATACAAGTCTGTACATGGACACTGCAGAGGTGCGCATAATGAAAGCAAGGTATTCATTTTTTTAACAGAAAATGTGTTCTACTGATATCGATGTTTTCTACCCACTGACATTCAGTGTTAAATATTGAGGTAAATATCTAGTTAGCTTACATTTGTAGAGTGAGATAGAGAAGAACACTGGAAGCTCTGGACACCTCAGTCATGATAGGGAAGAGCAACAAGCCGACAATTCTCGTTACCAGAGGGGTTGAGATACAAGCAGGTACAGGAATCGAGGTAGTTCCCAACATAGAGGGAGAGAACCAACCTACCGATCGCAGGATGTCTGGAGGGATACCAGTAATTAGCAACCTGAGCAGAGACAGTCAACTTTCCGACGTGTCCAAGATAATGTCAAAGTATAAGACTATGGGCCGTATTCTAGAAGCTTCCTCAATTGTAAGGTCGACCTTTAGCTATTGTTTGCAGGGTAGAACACAACAGTTTAAGGTCGACCTTACACTTAAGGAAGCTTCTTGAATACGGCCCTGTGTATATGTTAGGAATTTTGTATTTGCACTTTCGAATTTATAGGGCATACAAGACAAAGAGACTGCCAGCAAGACTACGTAGGCCTACACAGAAATTATGGCACACACCAGTCGTCAGGGTCATGCACATTTTTCACATCATCGGATGACGCTGCTGATGCGATGATGATGTCAAGCAAGGACACAACGCACGTTATGCGTTTGACGGGCGTTCTTCATGTTGTCACGTGCGTCATGAAATGCCTCCTCACCGGCGAACCTGTGAATATGCCATTATCAATTCCAGCTAACGCAGTAAAGGCTGCCACGAGACCATACATAACAATTCAGCTACAGAAATCAGTCATTCTCCAGGTAAATTCTCGTACCAACCAGACTTCATCCTAATGCTGAATATGAGAACAGTAGCACTGACGCACCTTACAACATAGAAGGTAATTAAGCGTAAAATGCATATTTATGAATGATCTTTTCCAGGCATAAGAACACATGAAAACAAAGGACACCCTCATGCTGCCAAAGGTGCAGGCGTTTCTATCCCGGGTATTACGCTGTGTATCCCAATGTGCCGGTCCGGTAGCAATTCCAAGGAATATTACCCGTAACCTAAATGGCGCCGGCTCAGAACAAGTGAAAGGTACGCTCTCGTGGAGTTTCATTGTATTAAAGTCCGCTTTAGTTTCTATTAAATTTGACGAAAGACGGCATTGTTGCTCTTACTTATGCCTTTATTTTTTTTCCCAGCTCAGCTCAAGGAACTGGAAAGAACAGGTTTCGGTAAATATCAAACCGTTACGGAACCAAAGAAACGATGCGTGTTCTTCAAGTCACTATACCAGACACACTATCTGACGAACATAAGCGACTTTTGCAGAGCGCTGGGATCTCCATTGGTCAATACGCAGGCAATTACCGAAAGGTGAACGAATACGACGACAACAGTTTTCAACTTTGTCGGGATAATCATCCGCAGACCGAGGCCATTGAATTACTGTCGATGTATTGTTGGAACGAATACGACGGCAATACTTTGTCAGGATGATCATCCGCAGGTCGAAGCCATTTAATTCCTGTGGTAAAATGGACTGTCTTGACTGTAGGCCTACAGCATGTTTTGTGGCATATTGTCGTGCTGGTCACTGTGCGTGATTAAATTAAGAAATTAAGGTGCATGTAGCCTACATAGATGTAGGCCACATGTGGATTACTAGTATGTACACTGTAGATAAATAAAATACCTCGATGATGCGTTTTCCCTGAATATATGCGTGTATATGTATTACAATATTTTTAACACTTTCACGCCCAAGGCCGTGATATCACGGTATCAGTTAGGTGGCCGACACCACCACATTCTTTTGCTCATAACTCAGTTATTATTGGTCCGCCCCCTCTCTTAACCGCGGATTTAGCGACATTTTTTTCAAAATTCGCGAAAAAATACTTTCAAATGGGTTGCGTCGCTGGGATTGACGTTGTTGGAAAGGGCTTTTGCCGCTCTGTCGGTCTACATGTCCAGTTTGCACGCCACGCCACCGAGAAATATTTAGCAAATTTATTTGTACGTCAGTGTGCTTAAAACTGGCCCTGTCGAATGGCAGTGCTGGCCATTTCAAAACGCGCCAGCGCGAGAACGCCACGTCGCAGAGACTTCATTCGCAAATGAAATAACGAGCGTGGTCTTGTCTATTCACTGTTAAAAAATGGCCTCGAAATCATGAACGGTTAAGAAGTAAGAGCAAAATTACTACACCCATGTCGGACCCCCTGCAAAAAGACAGTCTTTTCCAATAATGGCCGGGATTGAAAGAGTTAAATATTACCGTATCAGACTTTGTGATTTTTATAAAGTATGAAGTACACCTTCAAAATAAATGCTAAACGGAATAAGTATGTTCTCCATTCGGCCTGACTTGATTATTCACAACATAGAATAAATTGATAGTTCCAGCGGAAGCAAATAAATTGTTTGGAAATTGAATATACTTATTATTATTTGAATACCCGAAGGCCGATGAGCTGATAGCGCTGATACATTGTAGCTGTCGACTGTCGTTGCTGTCGGCCGTGTCGGTGTTATTAGTGAGGTTTCGCAAGCGGCCGGTTAGGCCCTACGACGATGTTTATCTATCGTGTGGGTATACCCAAACAATGGACCACCAGGACGAAAACTCAGCATTCCGATGACTGGAAGTCCCGCCAAAAGCAACCTTCGCATGCCCACTGAAGATGAACGGAAACAGTACAAGTGTAAAGACCACTTTATGAAACTCGGTGATGTACCTACCTGGCCAGAATTTGCAAAGATTAAAGGCGTTCATCCCAACAAGGACAGCAAGTGTGTTTTCCCTTTTAACCCTGAGCTCAATGGGAAGGTTTCCTTGTGGCGAGTGGATATCACACGGTTGGAAGTAGATGCTATCGTGAATGCAGCTAATAGTTCCCTACTCGGAGGAGGAGGTGTAGAGGGTGCCGGTGCCATTCATAATGCAGCCGGACACCAACTTATTGAAGAGAACATCACACTCAACGGGTGTGAATGCGGTGACGACAAAATTAGCGGAGGATACCGACTACCAGCAGATATGTAATCCACACCGTCGGTCCTACGGATGGTACACTTAGAGGAGAGCAGTTGCAAAGTTGTTATCTACGTTGCTTTGACCTCATGTTAGGAAATTCCCTGAGATCTCTGGTTTTCCCATGTATTACCACTGGTCTTTTTGGCTATCCAAACGAGGATGCTGCAGATGTAGCCTTACGTAATACCAAGCATTTCCTGGCGAAGGCAGGCACGCAAGTGGAGCATGTCATTTTTTGTGTATTTGCAGAGAAGAACCTCCATGAATACAGCAAACTTTTGCCTTTATATTTCCCATTGGAAAGCCCCAGAAGTGAAGCAGGATTTTGAGGTCCAGGACCAGAAGAGAAGGGACGAGGACTCCTATCATGGACAAGAAGATGGAAACGGCCGACTTTATTTCTATTTTTGTTCTTTCTTCCATCCTTTGTTTAATTATTCCGCCATCTTTTCCAAATTTTATCTTTAGTTGTACAAGGGCCACAAATGCCTCGGCTTCGGCCCTTTTTAAGTTATATTTGTAAAACTTTATGTTTGAAATAAAATCAATACAATACAAACGGCCGACAGTCTCCACAGGTGAGGAGAATAGAGCGTTGTGATCCAGTCACGGAGGAAGTCCCCGCTGATTCAGGTTAAAGTGAAGGTCCACAAGATGGTCAAATGGATCACATCCTCTCAGATCTAGGTCACTCTGAACAACCCAGCTGTATCATCGCAGAACGAACCACAGTCTCGCAACAAATGGAGACGGCGCCGAAATCTGCCCCGGTGGGGTGTTCTCCGAACAACACACAACAAGTATCTGATGATGGCCGTTCGCTGAGTGAAGTGACTCCTATCATAACGCCGGAAGATCAGTCGACAGGCCCCCATTGAGCCCCAGCAAAAAAAAAATAGAAATAAAAAAGTTAATTCATGGACCTTTCTTTAATTGCCTGTTACATAACAAAGGGTTAAAATTAGGTTGACCCAAATACATGAAGTATATGACCAAGTAAATATACCACACTATGTTGAAAATGGCATCGAATTATCTTGTTTTATCTCGGAGATATTTGAAAAACACGCTGTCCATTTACTTATTTGAAAGACTGTACATCTATGAGTGTATCGTGCAACTTATTTGACAGAGATGTCGCGGCAGTCATCGACACAGCTGCGCAAATATCAGTCTTCAGCCAATATTTCTCTGATACCATACCAGATCCCCCTACCTTGGAGGAGCGGCCAGAAATTAAAGGTGCAGAGAAACAAGGACTCATGGAAGCCCACATGCTGTGCAGGGTAGTGGAAAACTATGGATTATGGATCAATGGATTGGACTGAGAAAGTCTGGACTGACAGTCATCACTCTCCACAAGTACTTATGTATGAAGATTTTTTTAACATGTGACGGAATACGAAGCATGCCTGCATCAGATGGCATTGGTGTAAAAGGATTGTAAGTCCTAAGGCCAAGTTCGGCTCTATTGTAATCGACAGAATAAACCGCGTGATTATTATGCAACTTAGGCAACAGCCTCAGTAATGCCACACTATTCTTCTTAGTACCTATATAAGCGTAAGTAAGAGGTTGCTCTTTGCGAACGCCGTCCCGGAACACCCTTCTTTCCATAATGGACAAAGGTGTTCGCCGGTAATTTTCGGAATGCCAAAACGGGTGAAGCTGTCCACTCTATTGATTTTTGTGATTTCACAAATCCGTGGACTTTTTTCTATTTCATGTCTTCGGAGAGGCACGTCATCCACGGTTGGCAGAGATGATCTGTACCCATGCCGTGCATGTGCAAACTAGTGGTGAGGAACAACGTCCCCGATGGATGGGCGTGGCAATGCCAAAAGAACCGAAATCACCGTATCTCATTAGAATATACTCGTGGTTTTCTCGCTCTCATTTCGCCATTCAAGATATTATGATGTTTATAAAGTGCTACCTTGATGGCAATAGTCTGCATAGATGTGCCGAATTGTGGTGAGTTGTGGAGGTGGACGAAAGTCACGTCGGGCGACGATCCAAGTACCACAGGGGAAAAGCCATGGGCTTGAAGGTGTGGACCGTTGGAGTAATCGAACGGGAGAGGAAAAGGTAGGTTAATCTGAACACTACGGTACTTTGAACATGTATACTACTCGTGAAATAAGTATCACATCTTTACGTTTCTCCCACAACACTCTCCAAGCCCCTATTTGCTGTGTACAGGGTGCCCAAAGAACACCCATTAATCGTATTTAACCTCGTAGGGAAGTCGAGGTATCTTATAATACTCCTGAAATAAGCACCACATCTTTACGCTTCCCCCCCCCCCCAAACTCTCCAAG
>NMRB01000443.1:247342-259314 GCA_002633025.1 Notospermus geniculatus | reverse complement strand
CCCCCCAAAACTCTCCAAGCCCCTATTTGCTGTGTAGTCTACAGGCTCACCAAAGAACACCCTTTAATCGTATTTAACATCGTAAGGAAGTCGAGATATGTTATATACGGTACTCGTGAAATAAGTACCAGATTGTGGTACTTATTTCACGAGGATACCTAGACTTCCCTACAAGATTAAA
This sequence comes from Notospermus geniculatus, assembly GCA_002633025.1. NCBI lineage: Eukaryota > Metazoa > Nemertea > Pilidiophora > Heteronemertea > Lineidae > Notospermus > Notospermus geniculatus. The sequence goes on along the minus strand of NMRB01000443.1, from coordinate 259,133 downwards.
GGTCAAAGATTCTACCGCTAGTAAAAGGATGCGGACTCATCCTCAGGATGAGGATGATACAGACATTCCAAAGGTTCAGCAGGACCCCAAACACGAGCCCCTTTCAACAAGTTTTGATGACATAAGTGATGAGGATGAACCTATCCGAGCAGTAAGTATGTGGGTCGAATGTTCCAATGTGGGTCAATAGGATCGGAATGTGGCTTTTTGCTCTGTCGTCTCAAATGCCCCTAAGGAAAAGGGACAAGAAAAATACTTGCCAGGGCCTTCATTAAGCCCGCTAATGGTGTCTATCGGCACATTTGAAACGCACCATTTTCCCACAGTGCACGTGCAAAACCGCAGTTAAACCACATGCACGCTGATGTTCTCTGAAGTCTTACTCAGAGAATATTTACATAAATCCCGGTAGTTCTGAGCTGAAGAGCATACATGTATCTGTTAAAGCGATATGTTCTTATTTCAGGTGATTGTTGGCAGAAGAGAGAAATCATCGACCAAGGCTAATGCTGCTAGCAAACCTCTGCAAGTGGGTGACTTCTGCTTCTTAGATTTGAAGCAGTATGCAGACTCATGGCCACAAACGGCGAAAGTAGTTGAAATTACTGTTGATGAGGTGACAATTGAGTGGTATGATGGTAGCATCTACTCAAAAATCAAGCCATTTTACCACCAAAAGAAAGGCGTACGTGGGAAATTCATTTGGAAAGAGCTAGTTAATCGCACCGATATCTTTTTCTATGGTTTTCAATTAACAGACACGGACTATTGCCGCAAGAAGCTGAGAATGCTCCTCGAGGACATGTCGGGGACATCTGAGTTCAGGTTATTTCTTCGTAGTAGTTCATTGAACTTGATAAATTCAGTGTAGATCTGTGTACCCGGTACGTAAATGGCTTTACTGTGTAGATCTGTGTACATAAATGGTTTTACTATCCTTTGCACTTGATGTGGTTGTTTTCCCTTTGTGCAGTTTTGTTTGTGGGACTGTGTATATATAGCCATTTGTCTAGTGTTATTGCACCTTAAAGTTTAGTTTTCGTTATTCTTGTGTGACCCCTCTTAACAAATTTCTGTTCCAAACTTCTGCCTTCAGTTTTAAACTGCGCCTCGTGTTAGTCATCTGGGACCATGTTCACGAAGCTCCCCTAACTTAAGGGAGTGCGCAAACTATAAGAGAGGTTACGATCCACAACGTATCCCAATACTTATACTTAACACTTATAAAATTTGGCTGGTGTTCTTCTCAGGTTTAGGTGTGGCGCCATTGCAATATCAGCTGATGTCGAAGCAATGTTCCGTCAGGTCTGTTCGTGAAACGGGCTTTTGGTGAATGAACCCCTCCAGAACAAGATGGATGAAACAATAAAAGGAGAATAAGTCTACCCTTTATTTGATTTGTTGCCATATGGCTACTTATCCTAGTGGTGCCCCCTATTCCTTATCATGGTGAACATTTCAAAAAGTAACACTTATTTGACAAAGTAGCCATATGGTTACTATTACTGACCACTGCTGCCATCTGGTGGCAAGTACATGTATAGACACTACACCACCACGCTTGCATTCAAGGCAAAGTGCAAGGTGTGCCTCAGGCTGCCTGTCACTCATGTTCGGAGGAGAAATTCTGTATTCTACAAAGGTTTCAGAAAAGATGGCTGATGTGATTTCCTAGAGTAATGATCATAGAAACTAATAATGTGTATCAGAATTATGACAATTATTCCACTTTTCTCAGAGAAAAAAATGCAGTTATTTTTTTGTTGAGGTAGCCAAATGGCTACATTGCCAAACAACGACATGAAATTTTTTGGGTGATGCTGACATATATGTCGAGCCTAAGTCTACAAGAATGTTTTGTTTTTTTAACCAACTAGTATATTGACCAAGGTGTTCCTCTAGCCTTACAGTAAAATAGTTTTGGGGAAGAAAAAGCTTCTCCATTCTGATTTAGGTGATTTTTTCTCCGTGTCGTTAATTGGTGAAGTAGCCAAATGGCTGCAAATCACAGTTCCCAAAATTTGGCCCACCCCCCCAAAAATCAAGGTATTTTTGTGTTTCTCATCTGACAAGGCATCAAATGAAAAGAGGTTAGATTTTTTTCCTCTGACCCAAAAAATTTGCCAATTAAAGGGCTAAAGTTCCGCCGGGAAATTTTAATATAATCGGATAAGTTAAGACTTCCAGCCACATGTATGAAAAGTGGTGTGGGTGTTGGTTTCCGAGCACGCCGACGAACTGTGTGCCGCAATCTTGAATTGTCGTTCGAATTCATGTTGTTCCTCCTCTCAGGGAACAAAAGTTCCCAAAATCCTCCCCTTCCTTCGCAAGTTAAAATACCATGTCCACAATCGCTTATTTAGATACCCGAGAGTGGTTGAACGCGCAATGCTTGGGATGGGAAACTACCGACTCGCCGAGAATTACAAACATTTCCCTATCAAACCGACGACGTATGCCGCAAAAAGAGCCAAGGAACGCACAAATATCTTCCAGAAATTCATGAAGTGCAACGGAAAGAACTTGAACGGCCGAACGACATCAACCGATGGGACACTCACCGTACCAAAGACACCTTTAGCAGGGGAAAAGCCTCACCAGACTTTAACAGAAAAGGACAGCGCGCACGAACACCGTCAAGAAAATGAAGTTCTCTGAGGATTGACTGCATTTTCACTGATTTTTATATTTTATTGCAGCATGTTTTATTTTACCTCTTTACTTACCCTTGGTGTCACTTAGTGTACCGCATGTGCTTGGGTTGAGGATAATGTTTCCATATCCATATCGTTACAGTTATGTGAAAAGGTTTCATATTATTTCATTGTATTTCATTGTGTTTGTCACTTTCTTTTAATAAACGCTAAGTGCTGACTGAGGAATGTAATAATGTTTCTATTTTATTGCAACTGCTGGCTGAGAAATGTAGTGTTCCTATTTTATTGCAATTGTATGTAAAAATGTCATATTTCAGTGTTCATTTTACCTATAACCTTACGTTGTTCCTTTCACTTAAGTGTAACCCATGTGCTGGCTGAGGAATGTATTTTATAAAATTATATGTAAAATGTTTGTAAAATATTTCATTGTAATATTATTGTATTCATTTTAACTTTTACCTTTTGTTACCTTGTCACTTTCATTCTTGTGTAACCAAACTTGTGTGCGCGGGTTGAGGAAACCCGGTGAGAAATGTATAATTTCACAACAAATTCCAGTGTCTGCTGTCTTCACAACCGCGGCGCTACCGTCTGCCGTCGGAGCGGCACGGATGTGGAGACGGCACAGACTGGAACTTGTCTACCATGTGTAGTACTAGTATTTCTCAAAACAAAATATTATACTGTTAATTTGCGGTTTATTTCCATTTTCTAAGCAAAAACACCTGTTAATTGATTCAGATTCCGTCCGGTTCGGTGTTTTTATGTTCCGGTTCGGTGTTCTTATATTCCGATCCGATCCGATTCGGTCCGATCCGGTGTTCTTACGAACCCTCTAAGGGCCAGGAGCAACCGTAGAACACTCCGCGAGGATGATGATGATGACGATGACAGTTCTGACTCCGAGGATGAGAATGACAGTGATGACGACTACGCGGAAACGAAGAGGAAGGAAAAGCGTAGCAAGTCCCCTTTGGTGCCAAAGCTTCCCACTTTCTCCGGAACTGGGAAAGGATCTTGGGGAAGTTTTATCTTTTAATTTAAGCCCCATGCCCGACAACGGAAGTGGAGCAAGGAGACAAAAGCAGATCGGCTATTGGACTGTCTTACCGACAAAGCCCTCACCTATGCCATCACTGTGAAGACAGATGACTATACCCATCTGAAGCACAAGCTCGCACAGCAATTCCCAGTCGAGTTGCCTCTAGCTGTAGCTCGAAGAGAAGTTCGTGCTATGCGCCAGAAGGAAGTGGAATCCTTCGAAGACTTTTGCCGGAGAGTTCATCTCACCATCTTGAGGGCGTATCCGGAAGCAAACAAGAAGACCACTAATGACATTGCAGTCGAAATGTTCCTTCGCGGCCTTAAGGACAAACGAGCTGCGGAAATCGTCATGGAGAAGGCCCCAGATGACATATTGTTCGCCCTGAAGTATGTGAGATCCACACAAGCAAACCAACGAACACTTTATGGTGAATATGTTCCAATAGCAAGGTGTGTGTCTGTCTTCGACTATTAAAGAGAATACGGAGGAGGAGACACCCATTGTTCGTCAACTAGGACGACTATAAGTAAAAGGTTACTCTTGGCAAACGCCCTCCCGGAACACCCTCCTTTCCATAATGGACAAAGCTGTTCGCCGGTACTTTTCGGAATGCTAAAAGGGTGAAGCTGTCCAGTCTATTGATTTTTGTGATTTCACAAGTCCGTGGACCTTTTTTCTATCTCATGTCTTAGGAGAGGCACGTCATCCACGGTTGCTTACGTGATCGTGGGCTTCTGGCGGCAGAGATGATCTGCACCCAATGTACGTTGTGCATGTGCAAACTGGTGGTGAGGAACAACGTCCCCGATGGATGGCCGTGGCAATGCCATAAGAACCGAAATCACCGTATCTCAATGGGAATATACTCGTGGTTTTCTCGCTCTCATTTCGCCATTCAAGATATAATGATGTTTGTAAAGTGCTACCTCGATGGCAATAGTCTGCATAGATGTGCCGAATTTGCAGGTATTGACTACAAAAAAGTGCCGTCGACTGGGCTTCTTTCACCAGAGAACTGTTTAAAGAATTCTTCACAGCACATATTTCCGCCACTAAATTTCGTGGAGTTGTGGAGGTGGACGAAAGTCTCTTCGGGCGACGATCCAAGTACCACAGGGGAAAAACCATGGGCTTGAAGGTGTGGACCGTTGGAGTAATCGAACGGGAGAGGAAAAGGTAGGTTAATCTGAACACTTCGGTACTTTGAACATGTATACTACTCGTGAAATAAGTATCACTTTACGTTTCTCCCACAAAACTCTCCAAGCCCCTATTTGCTGTGTACAGGGTGCCCAAAAAACACCCATTAATCGTATTTAACCTCGTAGGGAAGTCGAGGTATCTTATATATACTCCTGAAATAAGCACCACATCTTTACGCTTCTCCCCAAAACTCTCCAAGCCCCTATTTGCTGTGAAGGCTACAGGCTCCCCAAAGATCCCTTTAATCGTATTTAATATCGTAAGGAAGTATCATTCGTCAGTATGTTATATGTACGCGTGAAATAAGTACCAGATTGTGGTACTTATTTCACGAGGATACCTAGACTTCCCTACAAGATTAAAGGTGGTCTACCGCTAGTAAAAGGATGCGGACTCGGCCTCATGATGAGGAAGATACAGACATTCCAAAGGTTCAGCAGGGCCCCAAACACGAGCCCCTTTCAACAAGTTTTGATGACATAAGTGATGAGGATGAACCTATCCGAGCAGTAAGTATGGGTCGAATGTTCGAATGTGGTCAATCGGATCGGAATGTGGCTTTTTGCTCTGTCGTCTCAACTGCCCCTAAGGAAACGGGACAAGAAAAATACTTGCCAGGGCCTTCATTAAGCCTGCCAATGGTGTCTATCGGCACATTTGAAACGCACCTATTTCCCACAGTGAACGTGCAAAACCGCAGTCAAACCACATGCACGCTGATGTTATCTGAAGTCTTACTCAGAGAATATTTACATAAATCCCGGTAGTTCTGAGCTGAAGAGCGTAGGCCTACATGTATCTGTTAAAGCTATATATTCTTATTTCAGGTGATTGTTGGCAGAAGAGAGAAATCATCGACCAAGGCTATTGCTGCTAGCAAACCTCTGCAAGTGGGTGACTTCTGCTTCTTAGATTTGGAGCAGAATGCAGACTCAAGGCCACAAACGGCGAAAGTAGTTGAAATTACTGTTGATTAGGTGACAATTGAGTGGTATGATGGTAGCATCTACTCAAAAATCAAGCCATTTTTACCTCCAAAAGAAAGGAGTACGTGGGAAATTCATTTGGAAAGAGGAAGTTAATGGCACCAATATCTTTTTCTATGGTTTTCAATTAACAGAGAGTGGACTATTGCCGCAAGAAGCTAAGAATGCTCTTCGAGGATATGTCAGGGACATCCGAGTTCAGGTTATTTCTTCGTAGCGTTCATTGAACTTGATAAATTCTGTGTAGATCTGTGTACATAAATGGCTTTACAATCCTCTGCACGTGATGTGGTTGTTTTCCCTTGGTGCAGTTTTGTTTGTGTGTATATATATAGCCATTTGTCTAGTGTTATTGCACCTATAAATTTAGTTTTCGTTATTCTTGTGTGACCCCCTCTTAACAAATTTCTGTTCCAAACTTCAGCCTTCAGTTTTAAACTGCGCCTCGTGTTAAGGCCTGTCTACACGATCATACATTTGTTCAAAACATCCTCATACATTTGTATGATGATGTTCATGGACAGATATTTGATTGTGTAGGCTGTTTTCCCAACAAACTTGAACAGTAACCAACATGTATGATGATGTTCAAATTTGTGTGATGATGTTCATGGACAAATGTATGATCGTGTGGACTGTTTTCCCAACAAACCTGAACATGCATGATGATGTTCAAATTTTTAGCTGCATGTTTCATCTTGCCAATGCAAAACATCCCAAAAAAAATGTGTGATGATGTTCAGGCACAAATGTATGATCGTGTGGACGGTTTTCCCAACAAACTTGAACATCATCCAACATTATCCTTTCTCCATCATACTTCATCATACAATGTCCATGAATGTTGGACTGTAGATCGAAATCCACAACAAACTTGAACATCATCATACAAGTCTATGATGCTGTTTTGAACAATGTTTGATGATGTTCAAAATTTTAGCTGCATTGTCACAAGACAGAAATCGACACACAAGCTTGGACAACATCATACAAATGTATGATGGTGTTTTGAACAAATGTATGATCGTGTAGACAGGCCATTAGTCATCTACAAATGTATGATGGTGTTTTGAACAAATGCATGATCGTGTAGACGGGCCCTTAAGGCCCGTCTATGTATGATCGTGTGGGCTGTTTTCCCAACAAACTTGAGCCTGTATGATGATGTTTAGCTGCATGTTTTATCTAGCTAACAAATGCACAACATCCAAACAAAATTGTATGATGATGTTCATGGACAAATGTATGATCGTGTGGACGGTTTTCCCAACAAACAGCATCCAACATTAAGGCCTGTCTACACGATCATACATTTGTTCAAAACACCATCATACATTTGTATGATGATGTCCAAGCTTGTGTGTCGATTTCTGTCTTGTGACAATGCAGCTAAAATTTTGAACATCATCATAGTAGTATAGGATGTGGTTTTCATTCCTCGTTTAAGGGTGTTCCGCGAGGGAGTACCATCTAAAAATAGAACTGGGTCAGTGCAGGTGTACTAATAGGTCAATTGGTTGATTGTGTACGTAAAGTTGTTTGTGAAAGGTGTAGTATCTAGGTCATTGGTGATTGGTTGAAATGATTGCGTACCTAAAGGAAAGTTGGGTTTAAATAAAGGGCTGTGATTGGTTGAAATAGTTGCGTACCTGAAGGAAAGTTGGGTTTAAATAAAGGGCTGTGATTGGTTGAAATGGTTGTGTACCTAAAAGAAAGTATTGTTTTCCTTCTGGTGTGCAGTATTTAAGAGGTGAGCGGATAGGATATGTAATATTATAAGTTACAACATGTCGAAGGACGCATCAAGTAAAGAGTTTGTCTGTCCAACGTGTCAGAAAGTATTTACACACATCAAAAGTTACCAGAGACATCTGAAGACACACGATGAAGATAACAAGATTACATGTACTGAGTGTGACTACAGTACATTTGGAAAGGACAAGTTGAATCGACATGTTAGAAGTGTACATCGAGCAGTGAAAGAAGAGATCTGCAGTGTGTGTCAACGAAGTTTTAAACGGGCTGATAACTTACAACGACATATGAAAACACACGAAAAGGCAGCGAAGGAGGCAGTTGAGAGACCATCAACATCAGGTCAGAAATCAACCAAAAAAAGGAAAGGTGATCAACCGTCTGCTGCATCCAGTGCACCTGTAGAAAAAAGACCCCGTCGGGAGGAACAGAGTCAGTTAGAGCGGGAAATTCAATTTCCCACGTTCGTTCGATCTGCACATGAAGATATCTATAGAGAGCATTGGAATCAAATCAGAACAACCAGCAAAACAGATGGGAAGCGACAGAGGTTGTACAATGTCGTATTAGAGAGTGCATCATTCGAGGAGCTGGAGGGTATATTCCGGGAAGTTCATCAACAACAACAGAATCAGTACAAGATCAACTATTCGTTTGGATTTATATTACGTAACAACATCACAGGACAGCAACGATACTACCACGCCAGCAACAACACCCGTGTTTTGGATAGACCTATGCTGATTCAACATTCAAATGGCTTGAATGGTTTGTTGTCGATTTTGGGTGATATTGATATATTGGAATACGCACGCAGACAACGTCCTAATTCTCAGTGGATGGTGGAATTGGTCACAAATGTTCTGATCTACGTCTATCCGTTGCATTCTCATCCAATTGGCACAGGTAAGCATCCTCTTCCTTCATTTCTCAAGAACAACCCTTTCATTCGCACGTTAGATAAGAAGCATTGGTCAGGGGAGTTGATTCAAGATAACCTATGTTTCTTTCGTTGTTTAGCCCTTCATTTTGGTCACAGTGTGACTGCGTTGGAAAGGCCTACTGTTGAATTGTTTTCTCAGTACTGTTCAGCCGCTGGTGTTGATGTTTCCATTTCCAAATTTGAAGGTGTCACACTGCATGCATTGAAACAACTGGAGCAAATTTTTGAGGTCAATATTCAGGTCTATTCTCTGGATGAACTAGGTCAGTCATCACTCATACGTCGCAGTCTCGGTGATTATAAGTCGACATTGTATCTGAACCTACATAACAACCACTTCAGCTACATTACTGATTTCAAATGTTATTCCAAAGCCCACAAGTGTCGTAGTTGTGAGAGTGTGTTTCAAACCAGTTGGTCATGCAGTCGTCATGAGCGCACCTGTGAAGGTAAAACCAAGTTCCTGTTTCCAGGTGGCGTATTTAAACCACCGATGAGCGTTTTTGCCAAAATGGAGCAGCATGCTATAACTACTCCATGTGATCAGTTCTATCCTTTCCGTGCGACCTATGACATTGAATGTTTTATGGACAAGGTAGATGACAAAACCGACACAGACAAACTCTCTTGGATTGCCACTCATCGTGTGGCTTCGATTAGTGTATGTTCAAATGTACCTGATTACACTGATCCGAAATGTTTTGTCTCCAGCGGTGACGAGACTCAACTTGTAGCTGATTTTGTAGAGTATTTAGACAGTATAGCCTCGAAAGCACAAGACTTGATAGAACAAAAGTACAGTGAGTTGACTGCTGTTTTGAATGACCTCAGAAACGAAGAAAGTTCGACAGAAGACGGGACGGCCGATGACGATGACAACGACGACAACACACGAAAAAGACCAAGACCAATGAACACAATTTGTGTAGAGTTTGAACGGTGGAAGAAGCAGTTACCTGTGATAGGTTTCAATTCTTCCAAATACGATATCAATGCCATGAGAAGTGCCTTCTTTCCAGCGCTTCTTGACTATTGTACTATTGATGATGAAGGTATGCCCAGAATGAACGTCATCAAGAAGCTCAACACATACATGTGCATCAGTACAGAAAATCTAAAGATTCTGGACATATTGAACTTTCTTTCACCAAATACAAGCTATGCCAAATTCCTTCAGTCCTTTAAAGTAGCTGACAGCAAAGGTGTGTTTCCCTACGAGTGGTTTACTGGTCTTGATCAGTTGAATCAGCCACAGTTACCACTTCATGAGTCATTCTTCAGTATCAGTCCTTTAAAGTACCTGACAGCAAAGGTGTGTTTCCCTACGAGTGGTTTACTGGTCTTGATCAGTTGAATCAGCCACAGTTACCACTTCCTGAGGCATTCTTCAGTCAGTTGAAAAATACCAACATCACGCATGAGCAGTATGAGTTGATGCAGAAAGTGTGGAAAGACGAAAACATGGTGACTATGAGAGATTTCTTGGTGTGGTATAATAACCAGGACGTCAAACCATTTATGGTTGCCATAGATAAGATGTGTGAATACTTTCTGTCACGTGACCTTGATTTGTTTAAAGATGGTGTGAGTTTGCCGGGTTTGGCGATGAAAGATCTCTTCACCGGTAGGTTCTAAACCTTGGAACGATGAAACCATGAAACCATCCATGAAACCATGAAACCACCCAGGAAACTATGGAACCACCCAGGAAACTATGGAACCACCCAAAATTATACTTTTATCCGGCTTTGTCAAAACAGCAAAATGACGAAATGACAAAACGAAGTGATGGACTACTTTGTACTTGTTAGACACTAGCTGACTGTGACTGTATCCTCACAAACAACCGCGCAGGTCAAGTGGTTTTAGGCCTAAATACATGACAGCATAAAGACATCAATGTCTTGATGTCTTTATGATGACAGCCATTATATTGCACTCTTGATGCTCTTGACTCTGGCTGCAGATTCAATCTTATTCTTAATCATCCAGGGCACCCTGGTGTTCGGACTCCTTGCCAACTCTGAAGTCAGCTCTGCGCTAGTTTCTGGGAACCTCAGTGACCCCTTGTTGTTTATATTGAGAAGGCTAATCTTTCTGAGAAGGCTAATTATGATTTGTTTACACTAGTGTTCNACCCTCTAGGCACAGTGTAAGTTATCCGACAAAGTGTACAATAAAATGCCAGTTGTTGAGTTAGGGTTAGGTGATTAGGGCAACTTAACGAGGCCCGATTTTCAATCGACTGGCGTCTGCCCTTGGGGCCTGGCCAGGCCTTCTCTCCCTCACGTGCTCGGCGCAAAAGCTCTGCTCTCTCAGGTGCAGATGTGGCTTCAAAGTTGCTTATCCGACATTTTGTACCTAGAATGTCAGTAGTTGAGTTAGGGTTAGGTGGTTAGGGAGACTCAACGTGGCCCGATTTTCAATCAACTGGCGTCTGCCCTTGGGGCCTGGCCGCGCCTTCTCACCCTCACGTGCTCGGGGCAAAATCTCCGCTTTCTCAGGTGTCGTTCAAACTTTTAAGTCGCTCATCTTATTTGCCTAATTTGTTCTCCTATCCGACAGTTTGTGCACTGTCCTGTTTTTCATAAAATGGGTACTTAAAGCTGCCCCGTATTGATTGACCAATACGGTACTGATATTTTCAAAATGTTATTAGACTGCAGGGTAAAGGTATCAAAGCCGAAAATGCTTTAGAGAATCAAGGCCTAGGCTTCAGGGCACTGTCACGCTCCAACAAATTGTGCATTGGCCTATTTTCATTAAAATAGGTATAGTTGGTTACCATAATTTGGGCGGTTGCAGCATCGAGAAATGCAAAAATTTTCAAGTCACGATCCGCTGGCGCCACCTTCATTCAGGGTGGCGCCAGCCAGCGAGAGAGAGACGTAAAATTTTCAAAGTCCGAAATGCTGGCTGGCGCCACCGTACAATATTTCAAACATTAACATGCAAGCGTTCTCCGGTAACCCAGGGCGGGTCAGGAACCGCCGAGATGACGGTAGTCGAGAATGCATTCCGTCCCCTAAGCGATCGCCGTGGCCTCGGTTTTCGCCGGCAGGCCATTTCTGCCCAGGAGAATCCGAGATGACGGGAGTCGGGACCGCATCTCTCCCGTAAAGGTTGAATCACCGTGGCTTCGGTTTGGTCGGGTAGCCCAGGGCAGCGGAGGATGACGGCGCTTACGGCGGCGCAGGGG
>NMRB01000443.1:206761-226500 GCA_002633025.1 Notospermus geniculatus | reverse complement strand
AAGTACAATCTATCGGCACAGGGTAACTTTACTGCTGTCATTTCAAAGTTTAATCTAAATACGCAAGTTTATAAGTCATATCCAACACTCTAAACCGTTACCAAGATTTTATTACAGCTGATTTCCGAGAAACGATTCCAGCCAATGGGAACACACTAGGCGGAGTTTGTAAAGAAAACACATGGATTTGCAGCGGGCTTTATGCAAATAAGGGAAAGCGCCACCTGTGGTAACTTCAAGTACTGTGTACCCGTGGGGACCATTCGTCGCGAGTGCTTGGGACCCATGAAACATTGGTTACTTCAGGGCCATCTGTCAACATAATTTGGGACTTGGCTCACGATTTTAGGATTGGAAATGAGAGAGCACATCTCAAGCTTCCGTTTGATGGCGAGTTCAACGAAATTCGATGGATATTACGCACTCTACAGAGATGAGAAAAGGAGGCTTTTTCGTGAAATTTTAGTTGTACATTTTTCGCTCGCTTATGAATTTTTGATACCATCCAATCAAAGGTTTTTCTCATTGTTTCCCTCCTGACGGATCAAGCGGCAACTAATCCAACAGTAACCATTCTAGGCCGCGTCTATTGTTTGGGAACACTGAGCTACAGAAATACTCACAGATGTTACACCTCCCCCACTCCTATGGTGCCACAACGGACCGGTGTAACCAGAGTGTCATGGGCGTCTCCAGCGGGTTGGGGTTGGGGCTGCGAACGAGCCCCTCCCCTTGGCGAACAGTACCCTCACACTCAAACACAATGAGGACAGGGCCGATTGCTAAATGACCAATAGTGCCCAGTACAACTATTCTGCCTCCTTTGTAAACCACCCTCAGAGCCTTATGGTCCCTCCCCCGCATGAAGCGGTAACCATAGATCAAAGATTTCTGGCTGACGTTGACATCAAAACACTGATTTCGGACGCGTGGTTTTGAAGGAAAGCGATTTATTTGCGTGATCGCTCATTTTGCGAATTTTTTGCGATGCGTGGGCTTCATGAATAAGAAATATCGCAAAAATGGCACTTTGCGTGTACGCAAATTTTGCGGGCCTTTCGTGAATAAGGCCCCAGGAGCGGAAATCGGAAGTTCCATTTTCGTGGGCGGTGAAAATGATCGGGTGCCAACTTTTGCTTGGCGGTTTAGGACCACTTTAACATTTAAACACGGGTACATTGGGTAAACGCATTCCTTTTCTTATCTTTGTATGCCCTACGCTATTAACGCATAATATTTAGGCCCTAGGCCAATGTACTGTGAAGTTGTCAGGCAGCAGTTCGCAGTCACACCATGCAAGCGCCACACTGCACAGCAATGTGTCAATCATGTGCAATGTGTACGATGTATTGTAGGGGCCTACATGTAGGCCTATGGTACCGGTGTACATTGTAGGCCTATACACAGCTTTGGAAATTAGCCGCTGCTATCTTTTTGGGTCACTTGGCCGTTGCCTGCGTTTTTCAACCGCATTTTTGCACTGTCACAGTCGTTCAAAGAAACAACGCCTCGGCCTAGTACCCTAACAGCTAGGGTAAAGGAACCTGTTATCGGCCCCCTAAGTATATTCCACTCGAGAACAGCACTGGAGTTGCCCCTGATCTGGAAGCGATATTTCGAATAAAGATGACATCATGGGGATTCCCCTCCACCATCTTTTAATCATGTGACCTCTTGCTATATGGAGCAGTCATTATTTAAAATTTTTAATAGGGCGAAGGTATTATCGGCCCCCATGAGTGTATAACCAGCTCTGCAACTTTTCTTCCTCAAGTGAGCTTGAAACAAAGGTAAAAATGCATTTCAGCTGTATTCTGAACCTACATGTAATTGTTGTGATGAAATCAAATCTTTCTGATTTACTGGTATTTGTTAAAACCAATGATCACTCCCTACAATGGGGCCGGTAATACCCATGAAGCCAAAATCATGAGCGTATTATCGGCCCCTACTTTTTTCACAATAAGCACGGGATATTCCATTGATACAAATATATTATCAAAATTCAGACAATATTAGATCATAAAAATAACACTTCACGTGATTTTAAAGCCTCACAGTATTGAATTTTACAACATTTTCAAAGAGTTAGCACTATGCAGGTAGAAGTGTCATGGCCTCATGATGGTACCCAAAATGCTTGCCTGATACGTACTTCAAAGAAGCAAGACCTCGTTTTCTGCACACAACGAAAAAACTGCAGGCAGAGGTCTAATGCATTCAGATAGAGTATAGTACATTTTACACTACACTAACGTCGAAGGACGTAAGCACTTTCTGAAACTAGAGTTGAGCAATTCGCTTAACAGCGAATTGTAGACCATATCCAGGTTTAAAACGTGGAAAAGATGGAAATGAAGTTTTAATGCAAGATGCAGTGTACAGTAGGCCTAGTGGCGGATCCAGGGGGGTGTGCCTGGCGCAAGCCCCCTCCCATTCAGCCGCTGAGCAGCGAAAATTTTAATTTAATTATATCACCGCTTTGGGCCTATTTTCAGGAGAAAGTTCAATTTGGCGTGGCCAGGTGCCAGGAAATCGCGTTTCCGGCACTTTTAAGCCTACCCAAAAATTTCCATTCCACGCCCCCCCCCCCCCATGGGAAATTATCGACGGATCAAAGAGGAATGTCAGAATGAGGAGATTTGCAGGCGGTGCCGAGCTTAGCATTGACCAGTCAGCAATCCATGCCGTCCTTTGGGAATTGTGGTCAGGCAACTTGACTCATGGCCTTTGAGGGAGCTTGACATTTATTGGCATAACTAGTCTTGATCTGTCACAGTTACTCCCAAACAGGAAAATCTGGTCTACTCTCACATTTCTGGCTCGCAGTAATGTTCTGAACAATCTGACAAAAACGGCTCAATTCAGTTATCTGTCGAAAATGCGTTGCAGTCGACTTGACAAGGTGAAACTGCCACCAATTCTTTTTGAACCGATCGATTCCACCGAACTGAACAACGAAATACACTAATGCCACGCAAATCTGCAGGAATATTGTAAAGACTGATGCGATTTGTTCAGAGGAAATTCAATTTTGCGCTGAATCAGTGTTAAATTGTCAGATCAGATTGGTTCACGAGATATCATTCACAAGGACACTTTCTTTTTCACAAGCGATGCACAGAAGTCTGTAAAATCGCAATGGTCATTGCCTAATTGTTTTGTAAGCCGCTGAAACATCAGAGATGCTTGACAGATTTTGTCCGTCATAAAATCTGATTCAATGCGGGAAAACCAGGCAGAAATAGTTATGATTACAGGAATAACTAGAGTTGAGCAATTCGCTTAACAGCGAATTGTAGACCATATCCAGGTTTAAAAAGTGGAAAAGATGGAAATGAAGTTTTAATGCAAGATGCAGTATACAGTAGGCCTAGTGGCGGATCCAGGGGGCGTGCCTGGCGCAAGCCCCCTGCCATTCAGCCGCTGAGCAAGGAAAATTTTGGAAGTCATATAGCCCTAGGCCTAGGCCTAATTTAATTACATCACCCCTTTAGGCCTATTTTCAGGAGAAAGTTCAATTTGGCCTGGCCAGGTGCCAGGAAATCGCGTTTCCGGCACTTTTAAGCCTAGCTACCCAAAAATTTTTCAGGGGGGTTCGCTTCTTCGGCCCTCGGAGAATGTGCTTCACCCATTCCACGCCCCCCCCCAGGCCTAGGGCCTATATATCCAGTGTCCAGAGAGGGACATGTGTGCACATGCCTGTTCATATTGTGTGGGTCGAATGAAATAGGGCCTACTAAAAGGTAGAATTTTGAAATTAGCAGCGCCATACTCCACGCAGCGCTGCAATTTTTTGATAGCCTACTAAGACGAAATTTTACATGTTTTAGCAGCGCAGAAAGACCTCACTTCGGCACCTTAGCCGAGGCCTACTTTTGCGAACCGATATACCTCTGCTCACAACTACAGGATAAACATAAATATGGAATCGAAAACAACAAAATAAGCAAAGAAAGCAACATTTGTTCGTGCTTGTACAATTTGTGATAATAAATAAACTTAGGACATGTACCGGTACTGTAGGAACCAAAACTTGTCAGAAAACGAACAGGAACCTATTTTGTTGAAGCGCAATGATACAAGCGTAGATTAGTTCCAATCTTTGCCGCGCCGGCGGCACCGTCCGTTCCATCCTGGAACGGCCATTCCAAGTAACCATCGCCTCCCGCACCGTCCTACTCGGTAAATCGATCGTTAAACCTGTTTGCCGATCCGCTAAAACGTGGGAGGGTGTAGCGATGATTGGCACGGCAATACAACGGCAAATTCCGCTAAAAATGACAAAATATGGAATGAAATATTGATCTGATCGGGAACTTGGATGGATTTTTGACGATAGCAGATTGTAATGAGTATACTGGCCGAATTTCAGCCTTTGGCACGCAGCGGTTTAGGTGAAACGTGTCAAAAACCACCGAGCCTTGCTCCACGGCAACTGGCCAGTAAAAACAAGAGACCATATCCACGGGGAGTGGATATGGTCTAATCAATACAGTGAGGCTTTAAGTTAAATCCACATACTTTGAATCACCTGAAAATAGGTGCTGTCTTAGCAGTTTCTGTCGCCATCTTGGAAATTTGAGGAAATTCCCATTTCTCGGAAAATGCAGGTCACGTGTGGGGAGTCGCAAGTATATTTCCGTCAATTTGATTGCTTAGGAATCTTCAGCAACCAACAAGATTGTGTGTCGTCAAGTGCCAATATGATAATTAGCAGGGGGCTGATAATACCTGTGGGCCGATAATAGGTTCCATCACCCTAGGCCTTATCGCACCGACCACATGGCGAGTCACCGAAGCGGAAAGGGCCAAAACACAGCGCCCCCGCAGTACATTCACTGTACACAACGACAGAAAATTACAAAATATAACCTGAATGATTACCTATTGCGTCCGTAATCAGCATATTACGTGAATGGAAATGGACAAATTCCCCATGACAAAATTCACCCACTTTTAAAACTGTACTAATTTAGTAGTGAGAATGCATCAAGGCCACTTCACCAATATTCTGTACCACAACCACAATTTATCCTCAAGCTGCCATGTTCTAAATCTGGTCATAACCAATGCCTTGCCTGTGATCATCCCCTACTGCATGATGGTGGTTTACATTTGACTACAGTCTTCATCCCTTAACCTATTTTACAATTACAGCAAAGAGTGAACTCTGTACAATGCACATCATCCATGTGCCCAATTCACAATCTCACTGTTGTCATTGCATTCCCCGAATCCAACAAATAATGCACTTTATCCTAATATTAAACAACATTACAACTGTCTGCTTATTGATTTATCTTGTACAACCCTCACCCTTATATCATTTGCACCACTGACACATCACCCTGATTTATATATATACACCTTCCCACTAATTGTTCCATATAACGTCATCATCATTCATTGTCCACTGGGCAGTGGCACAAAGCCGATTGTCTTCGAGTATGCGTTCAGTAATGTTACATCATGCTTCGACAATTAATTTCAATGACGTCAGATGGAACAAGTCATACGCCACTATCTTTGTTGCAAATGTGTATAAACCTCCAAACCAATATGAAGACAACTACAACAACTCCCCTAACTTCTAAGCTGCAACTGTGACTAACAAATAACTCCATAACTCAATTCCAGTTGAACCATATTAGTGCAGTACATTGAAGTCGGCGATTTACAAGGGGCTATTGACATATTCAACAGTAACAGAATCCACAACACCACCCTCTCGGCACTCATCTCAGATCCAGCTGCAAGTGACAACTCACGGATGTCAGCAGAGATTCTTAAGATCAAGAAAGGAAAGACTCGAAAAACCACACGCGATGGAAAGATAATGAAGGCAGAACGACCTTATGATCGTCTTGTCCTGCTGCGGTAGGTAACACTAGTGCTCCCTTTCACCTTCCTCGTTGATTTCCACATTACCATAGTCATGAGAGTTCGCCCTCGTGTGTTGAACAATTCTCGTATCACCATTCTACATGCCCCCAACTCCACCAACAAGGTGCATCACAATAAATCTCCCCCAGCTGTTAAAGCCTTTCACATAAAACCTTATTCCCCAGACTTCACTTTCCACCATTTGTTACATTAACACCTTCGCAGCTGCTCAACATTCCATTCCGACACTGAACATGAGTATTAGGGAATTGAAAGGATCTGGATGGAAGAGGAAGATTTCCGTCACGCGCGTGCCCGAGCTTAATGTGTCATAACTGACTTGATCCGAGTCATCTACATATATTTCAGGGAACTCCAGGAGGGCCAATTATTCTACCTTGCCACTGAAACACCATCACACAGTAGAACGCTGTTCCGTTTCCAAAATGTCACATGGACTGGTGCATGTGACATTGCAAAAATTTCATGAAAACTTCAGTATCTCCTCATTTGAATCAAAAAAGCAAGGAGATTCAACGGGATTATGTAAAGTTCATGTTAGGCGACCAACAGAAATGGGTTGTTTTCACTCCAGCAAGAAATGGAAATAACGTTACAAAAAAGAAATTTCCGGCGCATCGATCGCACCGCCACGTCGTCACGTTACTTTCATGGCTACCTCATTGTGAACTTAGTACATGTATTTACAATACGGATATATTCAAGACTTATTGTGCTAACTGCCATGCGTCACTATCAAACAAACTTCATTGACACATGCATCCCAGCCGTTTCCACTCCGTTTGCCTCTAGTTTTCCGCATACAACAACACTGAACTCCATTTGATGCATTTTTGGCGGACCTGATTCTCACCAATTCCGTGTGCCAGTTAACCTTGCTTTATGGTTAAAATCAATCACTACGGCTGTTTAGGCCTACACTGTTCTTATTGAATGTTTGATGCTAACTGTATGAGATGGCTGTTTGACAAACACCAATAAAATGGATGTTCCTTTTTAAATCATTGGCCAGATCACTTTTTGTTCGAATTGAACCACACTGTGCTTATTACCACACGTCAATTATAAGCGCACTGTAGTAATAGGGAATTGCACGGATCTAGATATAGGAAGATTCTTCCCTCGCACGCGCCCGAGTTTAATGCTAACATAACTGACTTGATCCGTTTCCCAAGGTAAAATTCACACTTCCCAGGTACTAATTTCATAGATTTACGTAATATAAATGGATAAAATACTAATGATAAATTCAAAAGATTACCCAACGCTGTTCCGTTTGCAAAATGTCACATGGACTGGTGCATGTGACATTGCAAAAATTTCATGAAAACTTCAGTATCTCCTCATTTGAATCAAAAAAAGCAAGGAGATTCAAGAAATTTTCATCTCCTACAGGATTATGTAAAGTTCATGTCAGGCGACCAACAGAAACGGGTTGTTTTCACTCCAGCAAAAAATGGAAATAACGTTACAAAAAAGAAATTTCCGGCGCATCGATCGCACCGCCACGTCGTCACGTTACTTTCGCGGCTACCTCATTGTGAACTTAGTATTTACAATACGGATATATTCAAGACTTATTGAACTAACTGCCATGCGTCACTATCAAACAAACTTCATTCACACATGCATCCCAGCCGTTTCCACTCCGTTTGCCTCTAGTTTTCCGCATACAACAACACTGAACTCCATTTGATGCATTTTTTGGCGGACCTGATTCTCACCAATTCCGTGTGCCAGTTAACCTTGCTTTATGGTCAAAATCAATCACTACAGCTGTTTAGGCCTTCACTGTTCTTATTGAATGTTTGATGCTAACTGTATGAGCTACATGGCTGTATGACAAATACCAATAAAATGGATGTTCCTTTTTAAATCATTGGCCAGATCACTTTTTGTTCGAATTGAACCACACTGTGCTTATATTCCAATTTTTCCACACGTCAATTATAAGCGCACTGTGCTAAAATACGCATAAATACGGTACACTCACATGCGTTCTATTTAACTTTTCCACTTTCTGTAACTTTGTTACTTGCAAAGAAACACATTCATTTTTCAAATAAACCAATTATCTCATTCATTATCTCTCCTACTCTTCCTTTATTATGACGTACATTTACTTCCAACAAACAACATTCCCTCCCTTCTCATTCAGGCCTCCTCCCACTACCAGGCCTGTCCACTGCATAAACACCCAGACACCCTGTCAATTTTTAAACCTCTTTTGGCCATCATATAGCGTGCCAATGTTCTCATCCACATTAAGAAGTCCTTCATAGCCACAAAGAAAGGTGCAGTCAATAAATCACCAACAATTGGTTCCTCAACGAAAAACTCCTTTCATTCTTTCATCTTACTTAAAACAAACAACGAATGCAATTCATTTCCAAACGAATCCAATTTATTTCCAAAGGAATGTGCAGTAGCATGTACACTTCTTGGTGTCCCCCCATAAGTCCGAGACTTCACAAGTCCGACATCCCAAAACTTCGAAGTATCATAAGTCCGACAATGGAAAAGTCACTTTAAAAATGTACCACAAATCCGAAGCACCACAAGTCCGACATTCCACAAGTCCGACGTTTAGAGAAAGGTATCATAAGTCCGACGTTCAGAGAAAGGTATCATAAGTCCGAAGTACCATAAGTCCGACATCCCATAACTCCGACAAGAAGGGGTTGGGAGTTCGGACTTATGGTACTTCGGATTTGTGGGATGTCGGACTTGTGGTACTTCGGACTTGTAGGTTGTCGGAGTTGCGGGACGTCGGACTCGTGAGATGTCGGACTTGTGGGACGTCGGACTTGTGGGACGTCGGATAAGTGGGATGTCGGACTTGTGGGGGGAATCCATTTCTTTTCTCCACTATATAATAATACTAAGGCATTGCCATTCCTCATCCACATGCACCTCCTATTTACCACCCTCCAAAGCCAACTTAACATCGGATGACATACGACATGCACATAGCCCAACAAACGTTTCATAATAGGAATCCTTCGGGAGGCCATTCTTCACCTTCGTGTCACGTCGCATCCCATGTAAACATTTTGGTTCCCCAAGCTACCGCTAGAGAGTGCTGTCAAATGGTAGCTTCGGTAACGGCCGCCATTTTGGCCGGCAGAAAACTGACGGCGCGACGTCATTGCCGCGAAAACTGGATCACATGATCATCGGCCGTTACTCAAAAATCCATACCCGTGGATGATCACGTGATCCAGTTTTCGCGGCAATGACGTCGCGCCGTCAGTTTTCTGCCGGCCAAAATGGCGGCCGTTACCGAAGCTACCATTTGACAGCACTCTCTAGCGGTAGCTTCGGGAACCAAAATGCCCATGTAAACTCCACCCAATGTACACGCCTGCCACGTCTTCTTCACTTCAAACTCCCTACTAAACCCCCACTGTCTTCCACAAACTAATCCTGCACTACCAACTAGGCCTAATGCTGTATGTCTACCGGGCCTAATAAACCCGTACTACACTATCATTCACAAACTAATGCTGTATGTCTACCACCGTGTCCATTCGTCAACTGACAAATTTCAGCCCCCTTTCACACTGGCCACCAACGTCACAAACCTAAACCTGCACCCTAACAGCTAGCCCGAAATGTAGCCTACACCTAAAATAATGTCCAAAGTACGGACTCCACGCTCAACTGTCCATCAGTAGGGAGTTTTCGCAAAGCCCCCGAAACGCGAACGCGAACGCCAAACCCATTGTTCGATGCCAAGAAGAGAGCACCGAACAAAAGGATAGACGTTCGCGTTGGCGTTTCGGGGGCTTTGCGAAAACTCCCTAGTAATGTATTCATCACATGCACCATTCCGTCTAACCACCACAACAGCCACAATAATTTCTGCCACCACTTTAAATCCCTAAACAGTTATAGCACTGCCCACACCCGTCAGCTGATGACAGCTGGCGGGTGTGGGCAGTGGTACTTCAAAGCTACTTTGCACACACCCACCAACCAAAAACCATCCTTCACACGTTCCTATCACTCTGGATCGACTTCGTGTGGACAGTTGGAAAGGTTCACAAATGCATCTGTTGCATTGGGGAGTAGGTTCCAGGTTTCCCATGCCGTATGCTTGCCTCTTCCCAAGAAAAAAGAAGTCGTATCATAATTTTGATATTTTGAAATTTCCAAAATTTTGATACAGAAATGTGACCAACAAGTTTCCTTTCATATGCAACCAACCGCGTCAAATTGGTTCGGTAGTATTTGAAATATTCAAGATATCGAGTGTATATAAACATCAGTCAATGCCTAGCCCTACATTCAAACATTCTTGTCGAGCATGATCTGTGTGTTGGCCTACAGTTGGAGCTCTCTCTCCATGCACTCGCCTCTGTTGCAGGTGCAGTGTGCGCGCATATGCCTACTGGTATTAATTAGGGCCTAGTTCAGTTTGCTGTTTCTGGTACCGTTAAGTAGTTTTGTACATACGGAAACTATTCAAGCAACAGAGAAATGCATCGCTGTTGATAAGAAATGTTACATTTTATGCACGACCACAACCCTTCATTGATTTCTCTTGTTCGGCAGGACAAAAATGGGAAATAAAAGTTTGTAGGCAGAGAAGGGGTAACATACAAAAATCCCGAAGGCATACTGAGGACTTAACTAGTACTAATCTGACAGGAAATAAGTTGGACTCACCAAGATGACGACCGAATATGGTCGCGAACAGCGTGCAGAGAATAACGAAATTCATGATAAAGATGTCCAGCAATGGTGTGATAAATGAGTGTAGAGCCAGTTGTCAAGCTTTATATAAGTCCCCGTCTTCAGTTATCAACTGGCCAGGGATACATGTATATAAACGGGTATAAGACGAAATGCTAATTTCAAAGCCGATTGGCTTTCTAGGAACCATTGTAGGCCTAAACATATCGCAAAAGATTTGAGAACGGTAAACACACGCGGATATTTGATCATCTGCAGGTCCGCATGAACTCAACTTTCATTAAAAAATGTATGCATGACAAAATTATAAGGCAAAGTGGGGTAATAGTAGCCCCCTTTTCACCTATTTTGTAAACTGCACAGGTTATTTCTTGAGGGACACCAAAAAATCTGCCCAAACATTACTCTTAGACAATAGGTGATATAATCATTAACTCTGTTAGTATGGTAACTAGAGATACAATATAATCCATGCATGTATTGGTTGTTGAATTGATTCATTCATTTCTGGAATATCAATCAAAAACCAGGCTAGGGGCTACTATTACCCCGGGGCTACTATTACCCCACTTTGCCTTAATATCCTAACAGAAGAACTACGTTTAAGGAACAATTTCGCTTCCTTACCAAAGTCAGCATTGACCGACTGGTGCATGAAAAGCAGTTGAACTAGCTTCGACGTGGCTGGATCCGCCGTAATTTGGTAAAACCTAGCAAGTCACAATTTGACGTTTTCGAGAAAAATGCAAAAAAAACTGATAAATCGTGGGATTTAGCCAGTGGGATATGAGAGGGTGAGCAGTGACAGTGCTGACTGGAGTGCCCGCTTCTCTAGGCCTGCTACCATTAGTATCAGCGTTTTGGCACCTTTTCTCCTTCTCCAGAGCCAACTGCAGCATCGGTTTTTCACGTGAATTCATTAACTACCCAGTCTACAATATGAAAATACCAAAAGAAACTTTGACAACGCCAGTATGACTGCAGACTGAATCAGCCATGCTCTACACAGAACAGTGACCTATAAACTGGCCCGGAGGCTGCTCGTAGTTGCTAGGTTTTTCCTGATCAAGCGTATCCAAATGTGAGACTTACTAGGTTCTGCCTGATCATTATCTTGGAAGATACTTGAATGATATTTTTGCAATGTGAATGTATTTCATGAAGGTGTATATTCTAAAATACCTTGGTATCTCGTGCGTATGTTTCAAATGGATAATGCATTAGCCTCATTCTGAATGCAGCGGGTCTGGGTGACACAACCAAGACCCGCTCAGTGTTCCCACAATGCCGTCTGGCGTCCAACATTTCTCGCTTCGAGCATTCAGCGAGGTAGTGCAGCAAATGTCGGCCAGGTGGATACTCAGTGACCTATCCCAACGAGGTTTTGTACCATCAGGTACATTTCCTGAGGATAATCCGTTGAAGAAAGCGCCCTGCGACCTCATTTCGACTCCTGCAGCTTGCTGCTAGCGCTGCACACAGATGTACACGATGTAGGCACGATGTACAGGTTGTACACACAGTGCGTGATTCGCTGATGTCGCGTCATCGACGGAGCGTCCTCCCTGATATCTTAGGCCTATTTATTGCAATCAAACTGCACTGAACCTATGTATACTATGTTTAGTTTGAGGTGGAGCCTCAAACTACCCTGGAGCAAAAATTCCGTCCAAACCCGAGGCGCTTCGCCGAGGGTTTGGACGGAATTTCATGAACATTACATTTTAGCACTACATTTTAGCTCCACCCTCGCGGGTTTGGTGTCGCAACCAAGACCCTCCGCCTCGCGTTTAATTCCTTAATCCTAGTGAGTCCAAAAATGGTCCAAACTCAATTTTAATGAAAATGTGATTTACTAGGTTTTTCCAGACCACGGCAGGGATGTTCAGAACTTCCTATCGATAACCCGCATGAGCTGCAGGGGCATCTTCATGCAGCCAATTTAAGTACATGTAATTTCCCCTACCCATAAATTTCCGCTAAAAAATGTCAACATCAAAATTTAGATTTGGGCCCAGATAGCCAAGTCGCAAGATGATCTCAACTGTTAACAAGTTATTTCCTGTGGAAAATAATTCATACCCAAAAACTCGCAAGAAAAAAGTATAACATGCATTTCCACCTAAAACCTTAAGCACATTTTTGGGGTTTGGCTCCCTAACTATATTCATTTCCATTTTCCTTAATTCCTTCATAATCCATTACAATCCTTCCATTTCCTCATATATCCAACCATTTCCTTTCTTCATTCATTTCCATTTCTACCTTCATTTCCTTATTACCACATCAATTGCCTTAATCCTATTATAATACCATTGCCTCTCTCCCTGAAATTTTGGGAAATATACGAGAAATACCAGGAGATTTACCTTCCGAGAGCACGGCTCAAACACGTCCGCCCACTCTTGCACGAAAAATACGAGTGAGGTCACCTAATCATCACGTGGTGACACTAAAGGCGTGATAAGATCTGATAGGATTACCACGATTACTCCATGATTAAGACACAATTTAAATCGGGGCGCAGGTTGTGGATGCGTGTGGGGGGGGGGGGTCACTCCCTGGCTCAACATTACCCCATCATGTGCGTTAAATAAGCGAGAAAATGGGGTGATTTTGCCGATTTTCGGTGGGCCCGAGCGACCACAGAGAGGGCGCCCCTTATTTCCCTATTATTAACGCAATCAGTCCAGAGGCCAGCATATTTCTCCCGCATAAGTCCCGTCCTGAATTATCACGTTTCCGCTGCCTGCAAAAGATCATGCTCCCGTACGAAGTACCCTATTATTAAAGCTGAACTTAATAGATATAAACCCCAAGCGGCAGAGGTAGAAATTACGAACAGCCACAAGGCACTTCCAAACTACCTCAGAAAACGATACACGCTCTCGGACGGTCAGAATTGGTTTCACTAGCCACCACGCCCTTGAACAGCAAAGTTCTCAGCACAGCTGCCAAATGAGGAAAAACGAGAGAAAAAAATATGTGATGGTACCGAGATTCGAACCCACAGCCCTCTGATCGATTAGCCGACCTCTTTCTGTACGCGCCACGAAGTCTGCTGGCTTGCATAACGACAATATTCCGATCGCTTCTGTTGTATCCTGTGACGTCGTACTACTTGAAGTGATGTGCATTTTTGATAGATTTATAATAAATATGTTTAAATGAACCTCCCCTACGAAGTCCCTATTATTCAGGCAATAAGCCCAGAGGCTAGCATATTTCTCCCGCACAAGTCCCATCCTGATTTATCACGTTCCCCGCTGCCTGCAAGAGGCCATGCTCCTGTACGACGTTTCCTGATTTTCGTACAGTCTTCGTGGTGGCATTGTGTCTTCAAGATCAACATTAAGTCACACAAAGTCCCCACGATCGACACGAAGCCTGTAGGAAGCCTCTAGGAAGGCATTACGACCATCACATTTTTTTTATTGAATACGAAATTTTTTAATTTGAAACTTTTATAAATCCTTACCAATCACGGGGTGCCTAGAACACGAAAAACAAGAAGCCTTCAGGAAGGAATTGCGATTCATCAGGAAGTCGATAGGAACGCATATTTTGAGCTCCCACCCTTATCTGGCAAACATGACGCATACGAAATCAGTCATATCCTGGGCACATCAGCCAAATTATATTTCAACACATTCAAACCCTGTCTACGATTCAAGCGGAAGGAGCAGTGATGCCCACTCTTTTCAGGCTTTTGTCGGTAACGGAATTAATCAGAGAGACAGTGCAAAAACAGTCACCAACTTTTAAAAAAATTCTTACACAATACCCACAGAACGTATGATCACAATAACAGTATGATAATACAGCGTAGGTTGTTAGTTCTTAGTTCAGATATTAACCGTCACCAAATCTTTCTACATCTAAGAGAAATTAACATTTCTAAATGCAGTACATGGTAACGGAATTACAGTAACGGAATTACAAAAATTTCCTTCCGAAAAGAAGGCTTCAAAGTCATATTCATCCCAACTGTATTATGTTGTACTTGTCCATAGTTCCTCAATCAGGTCTTGTAGTTGTGAAATCAACCAAAACGCCATGGTTTTCACGGATGTAATCTGATCTATGGGGGGCTAAAGAAGGGTACCAAAACTAGGTTATGTCAGGACATTCTGTGCAAAAAAACATGAATTTTAATTTTCATAAAATCTTGGCTTATAACTGAAAATACTTCACATTATAATTTCCAGCAGTGTTGCCTGAATCTCCTAGATTTTTTGCAGATCTGAACGAGTTGTAATATCAAAGATGAAAATAAAAACTTGATTTTGTAACATCCATTCTCTACTGGAGAATTTCCCAATGTCGTCCTGGGTATACCTTTGTTTACCCAGTATCATCCTGGGTAAACATAAGGATCCTTAACTTTACCCAGCTTGGGAGTTCCCACCGAATTCTGCTGATCGTTCACATGCGTCCGAGGATAGAATTTGGTACGTACGTCACGATGCAATCGCGAAATCCACTGTGCGTAGCCTATAAATTAACACGCCCTTACAGAAATGTCACATGTACTAAATTACGTTTCGCACGTCCGAATTGGCATTTCACATGTCCAAATATGCTTTTCATACGTCCGAATTGGTATTTCACACGTCCAAATATGTTTTCACACGTCCGAATTGGAATTTCACATGTGTGAATTGAATTTCACACGTTCTATTTGTACGTACTAAAATATACCATTTTTGGACATATTGGGAATTTCACACGTACTAAAATTTTTAGCACGTGTGAAATTTTTCAGGACAAGACGTGTGACATTTCTGTAAGGGCGCGTATTCTTAGTTTGAGAATTCATGCCTCGAAAAATCTATTGATAATGACCGAGTAGGCCTATGCTTCTTCCGATGGAGACGCTGCAGCAATCTCCAACGCAGAGGTCAGACGGTTTCACCTTACTGACTCTGCCTTCAAACGTCTGTGCCCCGTACTTCTTTTCGTGTAGGAATGACGTCATTTAAAATGGCTGCCTCCTTGTTACACGTGCTTATGTTTATACTCACAAAATCATGTGATCAAATTTGATGAAGCTGATTGGTCCATCGATTTGGTTGCTTCTAAAATAGAAACTATTTCTGCCGGAACGACCGAACCGAAGCACAGCCATACGTGTAATCCGCCGCAAAAAAGTGCAACACAAAATAATGAACAAATGTTTAAAAATCATGGCGTGTTTGGTGTTTTGGTACACTTCTAAACTTGACAGTACGATTATGATTTTATTATACTAGTGTCCCACTGGCGAATTTTGGCCTGCGACAAGGGACGAATGAAAAAATCGTAGCTTTTCGTAACTATTCTCAGACTGTCGTCTATGTTCGCAGTGATTCGCTGGCTCGCAGAAAAATTTTCAAAATGTTCAAAATTTGCCTGCGACAAAATTTCATTCGAAGTCAGTCGAAGTTATCTCGTATATAGTCGCACCAATGTCGTACATAGTCGTACAGGATCGTAGGTCTTGAAGAGTAACCTCGACTATCAACGACAGTCTGCGACCAGCTACGAGTAATGTGCGAAGAAACTACGAGCATCTACGTTTATCTACGACCACCCACGACTAACTTCGTCTGGGCCTGCGAGTGTTTCACGAATCAGCGACAAGGTGACAACTCGCGAAAAACTACGTATAATGCTAAATATCGCAGCTTGTCGAGGCTATATCGCAGCCTTCAGATTCGCCCCTTGTCGTGGGCAAAAGTCGCCAGTGGGACACTACCATTAGGGTGGAAAACTAGCTGTAGATCAGTTTTTATTCATTCTGCTCATTCCGAGCAGAAGTGATGAGGGCGTTTGAAGCCAGTGGTACAAGTGGAGCAAACCGAAAACGCGGTTTTCTATTTGTCAAAACGAAAGTTTTCTATTTGTCAAAAACTTTCGTGGGGTTCACGAATTTCAAATTCGTATTGATCGTAAACACTTCGTATTCCTTTCTTATCGTCCGTAACAGCATCTTAGCCGATTATTTTGTATTCTGGGTTATTCTTGGCCATTCGTGTCTCCCTCAAATTCGTGGACCAATACAAAAAAAAATCTCGAAACAGGCACGAATGCCCGGAATGTATTTTACGAATGAAGTACGAATCTGCCACGAATATTGGTAAGTTAGTCGTACCTTATTGGTACAATTCTTCCATGATTCTTTGAATTCGTACTTCGTACTTGAATTCGTACCTTAGTTTCGTGAGCCGTCCCTCGAAAACTTTTGACAAAAAAAAACTCACACGGCCTGTAGAATGTTTAGGAATCAACTGAGAATCATTTACGAACTGCAAGAAACGTTTGCGAATTATCTACGAACCGGACAAATTTCAGATTCGGGACGATTCGGGATATTCGTAGCGTCAGTGAAAGCGGGGCATAACAAATACTCCACGATCAGCTACGAATGGCCAATCGTGACGTTTGAACCGATCGCATGACAGTGGAAACCTAGCGTTACGCGGTAGGCTAGCATTACGCGCTAGGTTCCCACTGTCGTGGGATAAGTTACAACTGGCCAATCATAGCTGA
The DNA here is from genome assembly GCA_002633025.1 of Notospermus geniculatus. Taxonomy (NCBI): domain Eukaryota; kingdom Metazoa; phylum Nemertea; class Pilidiophora; order Heteronemertea; family Lineidae; genus Notospermus; species Notospermus geniculatus. Next base: position 209,364 of record NMRB01000443.1, on the reverse strand, counting down.
TCACGGAATATTTGTTGTTAGGTTCCCACTGTCGCGAATCGCGCCATAATTGAAATTGTGGTCTTCGTGGTTATCCTATCAGATCTTATCAGAGGTTGAGGTCAGAGCGTGGTGTTTGTCAAGTCCAAGATTGATCCCGATCACCACGATTTGGGAGGGACACCCTAATTCATGATCCAAGATCCGAGATCCAAGATCCAAGACCCAATTTCAAGATCCAACACCAAAGGCGAACTGTGATGGTATTTCGACCCCATAGGGGCCTACTGTTTATTACTGTCAACTATGGCATGATATCCGTTGCAAAATTCGATACCAAACATATTTATATTGCAAGTGTATATTTGCATTGGACATACACATTTATGTTCGATAAAACTGAATATGTGCATGCGATAAGTTCATATTCATGTTCGATGTTACATCCATGCATGCGATAAAATTACATTTATATTCGATGTGACTTCCGCTTTTGTGCGAACTCGGAATTGTGGGTAATCTTTGAAACGTTTATGTTCGATAAAACTTAATATATGTGCATGCGATAAAGTTCATATTCATGTTCGATGTTACATCCATGCATGCGCTAAAATTACATTTTTGTTCGATGCGACTTCCGGTTTTGTGCGAACTCGGAATTCTGGGTAACTTTGAAACGATGGTCCTGATTGGCTCCCGGGTTTTTAAGGCCATGCAAATGAAATAGTTGGTTAACATCCTTCGATTCTCAATTTTCTGAGGAGGGCGGGGGTTCTTTTAAAATTTTTTATTGAGTTTGATATGCATGTTACCATGGTAACCAGCATGGTCCATGGCAACCTGAGGGAAATTCCAAATGTAATAGGTATGAAAAACTACTGTGTTGTGTGTTTTATTTAAGCTTCCCAGCCTACTATTTTATTACTGTTTTGGCGGTTTTTTGAAAGTTTTTTGAAAGTTTTTTTTTGAGGAGGGGGTGATTTCAGTGGCGAGAGGGCATGCTAACCGACCATTTTTTACATGGCTTAATGCGGCAGTTAAAGGTGAATTAAAGGCCTTATATACTCCGTCTAGAAAAATTGTAATGAGGTCGAATTTGATTGGATGTTGGTGCATGGTGATGTCCCATCATGTCGCAGCACAAATTAAGATAAAAGGGGGCGCTGTGATCGCTTTCATGAAATTCGGTTTTTACTATAATTCACCCCTATTGGTTAATTTTTTAAAAATCCTTCGCATTGCAATAGTACTGGGATGTAACTACAATAAAACGTCTGGTGCAAAACTAAAATAATAGGTGGCGCTGCTGAGATAATAATACTTAAACGTTTTTGTTCATAATTTCTGAATGGGTTAACATATTGACCTAATTCTTGTACACTCATCATGTACACATGCCTGTGCATCCGTACATATTATGCAATTTGCCGCATTAACCCCTTCCTCCATTTTATCAGTGAAATGGAATGCTTACCATTCCTCGGCCTTCCTTACCTCACTTCACTTTCTTTACTTGCTTCCTTCGCTTAGTGGCGCCATTCTAACCCTAGCGGAGATAACCCTAACAAGGTCACGTGACCGACTTTTTTGACCCAATTTGCATAATCTGACGACGTCATGGCCTAATTAAATATGCAAAATTTAAACAACAGACGGTCTGAGCAGGAAATCCAAGCATTCTATTTCACTGACAAAATGGAGGAAGGGGTTAATGCGGCAAACTGCATATGTGCGGATGCACAGACATGTGCACATGATGAATGTACAAGAATTAGGTCAATATGTTAACCCATTCGGAACTTATGGATAAAAACGTAAACATATTAATATCTCAGCAGCGCCACCTATTATTTTAGTTTTGAGTCAGACGTTTTGTAGATACGTCCCAGTACTAATGCAATGCGAAGGAATTTTTAAAAACAATTAACCCATAAGGCTGCACTACAGTAAAAACCGAGTTTCATGAAAGCGATCGCAGCGCCCCCTTTTATCTTAATTTGCGCTGCGACATGATGGGACATCACCATGCACCAACATCCAATCAAATTCGACCTCATTAAATTTTTTTCTAGACCAGGGGTATGTAAGGCCTTTAATTCACCTTTAACTGCCGCATTAACCCATGTAAAAATAGTTGGTTAGCATCCCCTCCCGCCACTGAAATCACCCCCCCCCCAAAAAAAAATATTTTCAAAAAACTTGCAAAAAACCGCCAAAAAGACAGTAATAAAATCTTTGCTTAAATAAAACACACAACACAGCAGTTTTTATTTCAATTCACACCTATTACATTTGGAATTTCCCTCGGGTTGCCATGGACCATGCTGGTTACCATGGTAACATGCATCTCAAACTCAATAAAAAATTTTAAAAGAACCCCGCCCTCCTCAGAAAATTGAGAGTCGAAGGATGTTAACCAACTATCTCATTTACATGGCCTTAAAACCCGGGAGCCAATCAGGACCATCGTTTCAAAGTTACCCAGAATTCCGAGTTCGAATAAATCCGGAAGTCACATCAAACACAAATGTAATTTTAGCGCATGCATGGATGTAACATCCAACATGAACACGAACTTTATCGCATGCACATATTAAGTTTTATCGAACATGAATGTGTATGTC
>NMRB01000443.1:193901-205520 GCA_002633025.1 Notospermus geniculatus | reverse complement strand
ACCATCCGTGGGGCTTGGACACTTTTCTTTCCTTAATTACATCCACTCTCTTAATTAGGTCCAGCAACCATTTGTGGTGCTTGGACACTATTCTTTCCTTAATTGCTCACCCATCCTGTCTACACAGGTGTTAGTTCTACATTTGGGTTTCAGCTCAGTCTTTTCTAGAGTTTCAGATTGTAAAGTTCCACTTGAAAAAGACCCCGGTTGGGGTCGAAAATTCGTGAATTCTGGAGATTGACTTCTTGCTCATTATCATTCTGTGTGTCAATTTTGTGCTTTTCTGTATCTTCGAGGCCTATCTATAATATTGTCATGTCAATTGGGTTGACATGCCTCAGCCCAGATAAACATTAGGCCTAGTGACAAATGGGGTCATAAATCACGCCTAACAAGGTATTGCCCTTAGTACCTAATTGGTAGGCCTACCTAACCATTTTCACTGTCGACTTGAGAAGATGGGGTGGGTGTTGGATCTTGAAATTGGGTCTTGGATCTTGGGTCTCGGATCTTGGATCTTGATAATAATAAACAGTATGGGGTCGAAATACCATCACAGTTCGCCTTTGGTCTTGGATCTTGAAATTGGGTCTTGAATCTTGGATCTTGAATTTTAGGGTGTCCCGATTTGGGAGCACGATTAAACGCGATCTGTCACGCTTTGTTACGATTCAATACGATCTGATGCGATGATCACGATTGACAATTAATCATGTTGATTGTAGAAAATTTTTGAACCGTCCAAAACTTGTTTACGATCAACACGGTGGCCACGACTGTTAGAAGTCAATGCATGTAGTGGAAAAGGTCCGGAACGAAATTTGATTGGTTGGTGCCCTATTTGGAATATAATAGGAATTCCCACACCGTACTATTTTTAGGAGGGCTTTCCCCATGTTGTGGCCGTTCTCCGGAAGGTGACGCCGCTATAGCAAATTCCCTTCCTAACAGTCGTGTGGCCAAGACGGACCTTAAGATCTGATAAGATCTGATAGGACCTCCACGATTAAAACCACGATTTCAATCGTGGCGCGATTTGCGGATAGTGCCTGGGAACCTAGCACATTAAATAGAGCGCCCTTAAAAATCTGTGCTGTCAAAGAATAGAAAAGGGTTTCTAAGGTGAAAGACATCGCTTCCTACCAGACTGGAACCCACGGACCCTTGCATAATGGCCGACCCTTACGGAAAAGTCCCATGTGTGATTTTGTTTTCACATATGTGAAATGACTATTCCCATATGTGAAACGGCTCTTCACATATGTAAAAACATTTGCAGTATGCGAATTTTATTTTCCCACATGTGATTTTCAGATTCCCATATGTTAATTTTCATTTACCACATGTGAAATTTCCATGGGATTATTTCACACGTGGGAATTTGTTTTCACATGTGGGAATTTCTTTTTTACTTACGAAATTACCACATGTGATTTTTTTACATGTGTTATTTTTATTTTCACACATGGGAATTTTAAAATTACATTTTCACACATGGGAATTTTAAAATTACCATGTGTGATTTTTTTCAAACATAATACTTCTGTTTTCTCAAGAAAATCACACAGGTGATTATGGAGTTACTTTTGAAAATGAAAATAACAAGCAATATATGACAAACTTTCCTTATAAGTGTTTTGGTTAATCTACAGATAGACAGGTAAGCAGGTAGACGAGTTTGTTTTATTTACAAGGTCAAACATGAAGCTTTTACCGGCGAACAACTGGGGGATGGCAATTATGTTATAATTTGCAAATATTTAATAAACAATGCCATTTTTTATGAAAACAAATGCATAAGAAAATTACCTAACTACCATTTGAAATATGAGACAAAAAATTGAAGTTGTGAATGTTCATGTTTCAGAATTGTCAAGGCAATAGTTTTATAACATTGGTTTTGTCTGTACCAAAGAAAAGATACTTTTCTATTCATTGATATCACCCAACCATCTAGAACGAACTGTTAACCTTCTCGGCCTATTGGCTAAGATGAAAGCTGTTTATAATGAAAGGCAGCACCTGATGGTGGCCTTCACCTTCTACATCTGACACAAGTCAGGTGATGAAGAAAATAGCAAAAAACTGTGAACTAAGATTATGACCAATATAGGATTTACATGTAGGATTCACATGTGGGATTTCAAAAAAAATCCCACATGGGAATTTTTCACACGGCAATCCCACATGGGAATTTTTCACACGGCAAATTTCACACATGGCCTTATTTTCATATATGTGAAATAATTCCCACATGTGAAAAAAAGAAATAACACATGGGAATTTTTCGTAAGGGGATACACACAATCAAAATTTTCATCTGATTTTCTGAATATGCTCAATAAAGGCCTACATGCGGGTTTATACATTGAAGCCCCAATAGGTCCGGAATCTGAATTTCCAAAAAATTGGATGAAAAATTGGATCGTGTGTATAGGCCCTTCGGCCTCTATCGCCAGCACTAAGGGGCAGCGCGACATAACCATTGGGCCATATCCCCATCTTCAAAAAAAAAGATGGTTCAATGATCTATGTTAAACGAGGCGTCAATCAGTACCCTGCGAGTATTCCCGAACCCAAAAGACATTTGTCAAAGACATTCATTGGTCGGGCCTGGGATATAACCCAGAACCTCGGAGGTGTAGAGAATAATTTTCAGTGTGCCATTTTGATTGTTCGACGACTCAGGCTCCATAAATTATACATAGGCCTACTCCGACCAGGACAGACGAGATCACGAGTCGAGATCTGCTTCATACATATAAACCTTCCTTAGAATCTTTTTCTGACCTGGCGCATTTCCTGGTGACCCCACAAAAATCATTAGTTGACCCTCATGCTGAAACAAGTGGTAATTATGACCAGAACGCAAATTCTTAGCTTGTGGAGGAAAAGAGGCATTTGTTTCTTGAAATGTGAACTTCCCTGATCCGTTTTTGACGAGGCCTTCCTTTGGATCGGGAATCTTCTGCATTGCAAACCCCGAGAGGAAGGGTCTTCCTATTATAAGAAGCCTGTCGTGATCACGAAGGAATTTTAAGTCACTGCATCGTTTGTCAAACTTATTTTTCAGTATGAAACGGTACTTCACTGCTTTATACCCATATTCTTCTAAATAAACATAAAGAACACCGGTAAAATAAGAATTAAAGACACAGTAATACACTCCCCTTCCACAAAAAGAGTTCGGTATACCTTTCAGATGAAGGCGGACACCTTTTTCAAGGATAAAAATGTTCGATTCACCTGATACCACCACGTCATAGATAGTGCCGTCCCAAAGACCTGATTTCTTGCAGCAATGAATTATTTTATCTTCCATTCCAGTGACCATGCAGTCCCTTCTCCCATAGCAGATATCAAATACTGGGATCAACAACTTTTGGGAAAATGCGCCATTTACATAATTATAGAGTAAAATCGCACTGCCATTACTGCCCGGTAGGATAATGGACGACTTGTAAATGTCAGCACGCAGCTTCTTTGGGTACGGGGGTTTTAGACGAACTATAGGATTATACAGAAGGCTGTAATCGGCCTTTCCGCGACGTCGAGAAAAAATTCGGAATCGCATGTGTACATTAAATAAAGATTTGGTTTGTTGGCTGCTAAATACACCACATAGAACTAGCCAACCATGTCTTGGTTCAAAGGACAAAATCTCCCTTTTAGAAAAGACAACAGGTGGTAGAAATGTTCCTGTTTTTCGAATGCTATAATTAATTTCTTCTTTGGCCTGAAAAACATGCCTACAAATTATTGTGGATGTTGAATATGAGATACTGAAAAGAAGTATTGATATCCGCACTCACTGACTAACTTCATGTCAGATCTGTCAGTACGGACTTTCTCTCTAGTACAGATTTTTGGTGAATTCGATTGGCAACTGTTTTTAACATCGCTTTCAGTAAATTTTATTTAAATCGCATTATTTTTGCTTTTGTCGTTTTTTTAAAGAAGTTTATAAAACAACTAACAGTTATGAGTTGTAAACAATTCTAGCGCAGTGTGCATTGGGCTGTAAACGCAATTACCTTTTTCTGACACATCCGTGCACCTCGAAATTGAAGTGCTTCTTTCTTCTCCATACACATTCCTCTCCTTCTGCTCATCTGACAAACAGAGTCGAAATCTTTCGGTAGGAGAACAAAGGTTGTACATTTCACCCGACAACAAACTGCAGCACAGGCGAGAAATGACGTAACATTCTGTTGTGGTATGTCTGATTTCAAAAGGCTCCAGTGACGCACCACCGTCTGAAAATACGTCTGGGCCAAACCCTTGGTGACCATAATAATGATACAGATATTTTCGTTGCGACACCAAACTATTTCCCGCCAGAAAATCGTGACCATGGCAAGTGTACTACGCATTATCACGTTCGCAGTGTGACTGGATGTAAGCAAGGACCGATGGGCATCTCCAACTCCACACAGCAGGGTTTCACAAGTTGATATGACGGTAGGTGTTCTCAAGAGCAATGGCGTGATCAGAGACTCTCAAGAAGAAAAATAAATCCTAAGCCTGGTTTATATATGTACTCCATCCGATTCGGCCTAAGTCCTCTGACCACATCTGTAAGAAGGGCGTCGTCTCCCATACGTGTATTCAGCAATATTGTTCTTTTCATGTAATAAAGACAAAAAGACATATGATGCTCAATCACTGAAACAGAACTGAACAATGGACACAGCGCGGTTAATAAGAGGTAATATTTTTTCTGATCTTGTGTGGCTATATTTTCGGTATTGATTGCATCAGAAGAAACGATAAATAAATGATATAATTATTATTAATATCAAACGTTTTTGATAATATCTAAAGGGGCTGGAAGGTGAAAAATCAAAAAGTCCAGGGGCCTGTTTCATAAAGTGACTTTAAGCTAATGGTACCATTAACGCAACACATTTTGCATTTGGTTAAAGGTACCAATAGCTTAAAGCCGTACAATCACGAGAGCTACCGTAGCCGTCGGTTCACATTTTTGTTCGAACACTCGTTGAAAAAGTTTCTCAGCAAAAGTTAGATGATGGAAAACAAGTGTTGTGGTCAGAGTCGATCATCAATCAGATTATTTCACATGGAAACATGCCACTTTCACATGACTTTTTCAACGAGTGTTCGAACAAAAGTGTGAATCGACGGCTACGGTAGCTGTCGTGATTGTATGGCTTTAAAGTCACTTTATGAAACAGGCCCCTGTTCTGCGACCGTAAGTCATACAGACTTCAAACTTGCAGGGATGATACATAATAGGGTGGAGACATCACTTTTGGGTAACATGGAATAATTGCATGGTTATGACCTAATTACATTGTAACTAAACAATGGATTTTTCAGCTGCCGAAAAATCAGTGAAAATGATTGTATATTTTGGCAAGAATGGGTAGGCAGTTTAAGCAGGGGCTTGTCTTTGGATTAAAACCCTAAAATAAAATATATATATATTTTATTTTTTATGAAAAAGGGCTTTGAAGAAGACACCACTTTGGGTGTAACCATGGATAGAAGAGCCAAATATTCTTGCCATAATCAGCACACCATAACACTCACATAACACTTCACACCACCAAACAATGTGAGTTATATGTAGACAAAAAAGCCTGCAGTCAATAACTTTATTCTGCACTAATCAAAAGAAATAAATTGTTTGGGCCTAGCCTACTTTGAAGGAAAGGACTAGCAAAGATTATGCAATCCCACCCCATGAATGGCCAAGCCCTAATCCCTATCTATTGAACTCGTCATCATAAGGCCAAGTCAGAAATGGATAAGCCTGGGTTACTGGAGTGTTTTTCTCTTCATTTTTGTTATGGACGTTCCAACCATTACTCATATCCCCTCTTACGGGCACAGAACTGGACTTGTTGTTTTTTTCACCTTCCATCCTGTCAGGTTATTCGTGACTCTATTAAATGGAAGTCTCGAAGTCGGCAGATATGGTTCGTTACACAATTTATTAACAACAACGGAACGGAGCCATCTACAACGGGGTAACCATCACCAACCAAGACACACGTACAGGAAACTGAAACAAGAACCAGAACAGAATACGGCGACATATAACCCAAATTCTCATACACCAGTGCCTGACGTTAACTCCACTTATTTCAGTACCGGTGTGAAAGAAATGCAAGTCCGCCCGGAACCAAGGTCCCATGGACCTTGGTTCCTTAGGAATGGGGATCCTACGGGCCCCCATTCCTTAGGAACCACTGTCCTACCCGGACTTCTGTTCCTGTGTTACCAATCCTATATAAAAGGTATAGGACTCTGATTACTAGGGGACTTAGATTTCTTTTACAACAGTGACAGAAATCAAAGTCCGCCGTAACCGAAGTCCTTCCCCTTTTGTAGGCCTATTAAATGCACAATAGAATCTGTATAGCTCTTTAATAGAACATGCATTCAAAAGCTAAAATAATCGGTCGTCGGTCAGCCGGTCACTCGTGGTGTAGTGGTTCGGGGACCTGCACATAAAGCAAATACTGCGGGTTCGACTCCCTGTCGGGCAACTGTTTTTTTGTTTAAATTTTTTTTCTTGTCATCTTCGATCATTACACAACATTGTCTTTTGGACTTTGATTCCTAATCGTAGGTCTATGGAGTTGTATGTCTAGAAAAGCATGTCAGGCGGACTTGCATTCCGAGGAAAGCAGGTCCGGCGGACTTGCGTTCCGAGGAAAGCAGGTCCGGCGGACTTGCGTTCCGAGGAAAGCAGGTCCGGCGGACTTGCGTTCCGAGGAAAGCAGGTCCGGCGGACTTGCGTTCCGAGGAAAGCAGGTCCGGCGGGCTTGCGTTCCTAGAAAAATGGGTCCGGCGGGCTTGCATTCCTAGGAAAGCGGGTCCGACGGAGGACCTGATGTATCGACGCCTGAAAGGGCAAGTGAACGATGCACTTTTATTACATGTACATGACATTTTACCGAGGGTGATCTTGTCATGACTATATCCCCGCAGGGACCAAAGTATAAGGAAAGTGAAAGGATCTGGACGGAAGAGGAAGATTAGCCGCACCCCCCAGGCTAAAATACACTAAAATATCCCTATTTCCGGGCTGTTTCCAAAAACTATACCTACCTAAACTTGCAAACTAATAAAACCTCTTCCATCCAGATCCTTTCACTTTCCTTATACTATAAAATTCTCGAAATCTCGAAAAAAATTTATACTTTTGTTCATTTGGAACGCTGTTCAAAATATTTATAACGCCGTGATAGATTTTAGGCCCTTTTTTGGACCTTTCAACAAAACCCTCCGGAAGGTTCGCGATATCATGTGAAACCCTGTAGAATCACTGATTTCTTACTTAGTAAAGGTTTCGACTTCCTTTTATACCCCATAAAATCACTCTGGAAAAATTTCATGGTTTGACCTAAAAAATTAAAGTCCCTTTAACTCCTAAACGGTATTTCCTAGATTAACGAAGTGATGTTTTTTACAATCAGTATTAGTCAGTCGATTTTACTATATTTTTTATTTTTCTCAAATCTCTTGGAAAAAATTAATATAATCGAAAATTAAATCTATTTTATAAATGACATCCAAACTCAGAGATTTTTTCATTTTCGACCCATATAATGCGATTATTTCCGGTGTAACCAACTGCGGCAAATCGTATTTCATTTTAGATTTGTTAGAAACAATTTATAGGGATCATTTCGAGAATATAGTGCTATTTTGCCCGACATTTGATTATAATGAGACCTATAATAGAAAATGGATTTTCGAAGATAAAAACTTCATAATTTTCAATCCATCACTGGTAAAAACAAATCTAAAAAGGACTTAGAATCCTAGGAGTTAGGGTCCCGCGGACCCTACTTACTAGGACCTGGGTTACTTTCACACCGGCGGGCACTAGTTGTTTTTGTTTTGATTAGCGCACAGCGCCGTCTGTTAATCAACGATGACGCTGCGCTATGGCACAGGCCCCTGGAGAGCTATCAGTGAGTATAGAACACGTATCTAACCCAAAAACACTAGTTTGTAAAAAACACACCCCGAGCTCGTGAGCTCGGGGGGTGTTTTTAGACACGTGTTGGGTTTTTAGATACGTTTGGTTAGGTACGTGTTCTAAACTCACTGATAGCTCTCCAGGGATCTGTGCCATAGCGTAGTGTCATCGTTGATTAACAGACGGCGCTGTGCGCTAATCAAAACAAAAACAACTAGTGCCCGCCGGGCAATATCTTTCGGATGTCTCCCTTTAAGGGGCGGGAGCGGTTCGAAACTGCGGTCGGGAGTTAACTTCAGACCAAATACATGCACCAGGAACGATTAACCGTCATCGTCTACCATATCATTACAGAGTAGTCAGTAACATTACTTTCAGGATTGAAATACAGGTTTCTGAGGTACTGTTCTGTGTCCATTTATTTATTTTTCAAGAAATTTATAGTATAAGGAAAGTGAAAGTATCTGGATGGAAGAGGTTTTATTAGTTTGCAAGTTTAGGTAGGTATAGTTTTTGGAAACAGCCCGGAAATAGGGATATTTTAGTGTATTTTAGCCTGGGGGGTGCGGCTAATCTTCCTCTTCCGTCCAGATCCTTTCACTTTCCTTATACTGACCAAATCACGGCCCCATTTTCATCATGTCGTGCTTGGCGCAAGTTTTCAAATTGCAACACCTCACTGCGAATGAAAAATATGTGCAGAATGTACATCATGTGCATAACTCAAAGTATTCTGCGCATATTTTTCATTCGCAGACTGAGGTATATCAACCTTGAAGTTTTCTTTAATTTTGAGTAGAACTTGGGATCCTAGTTTTCTATCGTAACGGAAGTCCGCCTGGGACCACTGTTTCTAAATGTTGGACCTCTATTCCTAAGGAAGTGCAGTCCTAGGACTATGGTTCCTAGGAATCTTGGTCCTAGGACTACAGTTCCTAGTTGTCCAGGACCGTAGGACTTAGATTCCTAAGAGTTAGGGTCCGTAGGACTTAGAATCCTAGGAGTTAGGGTCCCGCGGACCCTACTTACTAGGACCTGGGTTACTTTCACACCGGTGCACTAACAGAGACGTCTCTTACGGAACTTACTAGTATTCTTCATACATATATTATATACGGGGTCCTATTTAGGCACCCGACACAGAGGCACGGACACATACATGACAGCTACTCAATAAATACTCCTTACTTTCTAATTGTGAAATGACTTGTTCACCTTATTCACTTTATATGGCTAAACTTTAGAATCCCCCATCGGAAGTGCCTCCGCCAGAGAGTAGTTGTGATTCGGTCCTACATTTGGTGAGTCGACATCTAGACATCTCGATTCGAGCCAAGAGCCAACAGCCAAAATTTTTAAACAATTAAAATTTTAAAAAAATAAGGTTGGGTAAAGACCTTTTTCAGCTTGTGGGCGTATTTACCGTATATAGCTTCTTGGGCAAAAGCCTTTCTGGCAGGGGGAGGCAGAATAGCCTACCCTTTTTGCCATTCCCCAAAACGCATTAAAATAATAGGCGTACGTTTTTTAGGCCCAGTTGGCTCTGGAGGAGGGGCAGCTGCTTCCTACCCCCCCCCCCCCCCGCTAAATAGGGCAGTTGCGAATTTGATTTGAGTGATCGACACTGCACGACAGGCTTAGGCCTACCGGGTGTCTACAAAACTAAGACTTAAGACCTAACACCTGCAAAAGTAAGACCCCACAGTACAAAACTAAGACCCTGTTATAAAAGTAAGACCCCACAGTACAAAACTAAGACCCTGTTATAAAAGACATGAAGGCAATAGAGGGCGTCATGAACTCAATAAGGGGCGTATCTCGATTCTCTTAGTTCCAAATTCCTCCGCTAGGGGTGCAAAGTCGCGGATGGTCACTCGGGAGTACTCGGCAATGTTCCGAATCACTCGGGAATCTTCGACAATCTTCGGTTTTTCTCGAATATCTCCGTTATTTATTAACATATTCCAATGAAACCAAGACGACCTTGACCCTTGATCTCTCACCTTCCTCGCTGACCACTAGGACACACGAAAAAAACCTGCAGGAAGGAGCCAACAAGGTTCAGGCATGCCTGACCCTTGTTAGCTCCTTCCTGCAGGTTTTTTTGTTCAGGCATGCCTGACCCTTGTTAGCTCCTTCCTGCAGGTTTTTGTGTGTGGATTTTACAGACTTAGCAAAATAGTGAGCACTCCCTCAGCGGGACTAACTGATCTCGGCTCTATGGGCGGTTATAACCGCAAATAAAGACGTTACAAAGTGAAGACGTCGTTTGTTGTAATTTTTCTGGACGTTGTGGTGATCTCGAGTCGTAGCTAAGAAAGACGACAGATGGCGCTGCACTTCCTCTAGACGTTGTGGTGATCTCGAGTCGTAGCTAAGAAAAAGACGACAGATGGCGCTGCACTTTCTCTAGACGTTGTGGTGATCTCGAGTCGTACCTAAGAAAGACGGCAGATGGCGCTGCACTTTCTCTAGACGTTGTGGTCTCGAGTTGTAGCTAAGAAAGACGTAAGATGGCGCTGTATCTCGTTCGTAACACTTGTGAGGAAAATGCAATAGATACAGTGTTAGATTTCTGTGTCGAAAAGTTGAGTATTTCTGACGCACGGGAAAGATTCAGAATTGATCGTGCCCATCGCTTTGGGAGAGGTAGGGGCGATAAACCACGCCCAGTTGTATGCAAGTTCAATTATTTTCGAGATAGAAAGGAAGTACGTCGTGCAGCTTCGAAACTGAAAGGGACCAAGTACGGGATTTCTGAGCAGTTCCCGAAAGGCCCTCTACCCAGTGTTACGGCAAGCTAGGCCGGACGGGAAGCGCGCAAACTTGAATGTTGACAAATTGTACATATGACTTATCCGGCCTCCACGGCCAACCTGCGAACCACGCGAATTATTGACTATACACGATCCAGGCCAAGTTATGAAAGGCCTAGTCAGGGTTACATGTTCAATGGAAATCGTTTTACGCCTGGTGAGGATATCCATCGTAATGGATATCCCGCGGTGAGGGTCAGTTTCACTTTTGTCGACTTGTAAATCATGTCAATTAAACCTAGGTGTTCTGTGGAATGAAAGTGCGGTCTGCCATTGAAAAGAAACTCAACCCTGACTAGGCCTTTCATAACTTGGCCTGGATCGTGTATAGTCAATAATTCGTGTAGTTCGCATGTTGGCCGTTGTGGCCGGTGTAACGTTAATGAATGTACCCTGTTAGCCAGAGTCCGGCGGACTGGGAATGACGGCCGAAGGCCGTCATTCCCAGTCCTCCGGACTATGAATTATACGGACACTCTGTAACGTTACAACAGTAGTGTCAACGGTTGTCCGCCCGTAAATCACCGTCCGACCATTGTTCAGGTCTGATAGGCCTTTGGCCTATTGTGAGTCACAGTGAAGGCAGGTCAATAGATTTGGAATAAGGGGCAAATAAAATCGTGGTCCGAGCAGATCGCCCCAATAGCCTAGCTCACTAACAGTCACTCGTTTTCTCCTTTCAGATCACAGGTTCACCAGTTGCAGGTTCGAATCCCACAGCAAACCTTTACTCTTTCTTCGTTAATAAATCATTTGCTCCGAATTTCAGGTATATCATAATCTTTAGGCACCACTCTGTTATGGTGATCGTCTTCCTGTTGGTCAAATTTTGTAGACATATTTTTT
>NMRB01000443.1:156615-182337 GCA_002633025.1 Notospermus geniculatus | reverse complement strand
TTGTTATCAAAATCACGAAAAATGTTCCTCTCGAAAAGCCGATGCACAGCATCGCCATCTTTACTGTTTGAGGTCACGTGATATGGGAAACACCAATCCGTGATCTGATCATGAACCAAAATCTGGTTCTTCGTTTAGCCTACTCATCATCTGACTCTGTATTGCGTCCAGCAAATAAGCTAAAAATAGCAATACGAGTCAGACGTTCGGACTATTCACAGAACAATAGCCTTGAGGAACTCCTTTATGGTATCAGGACAATTCCCCCCTGGACAACTGCCCCCCGGATAACTGCCCCCCGACAATTGCCCCCTTAGGACAACTGCCCCCTTAGGACAACTACCCCCTGGGGGGCAGTTGTCCTACGGGGGTATTGCCCGGGGGGCAGTTGTCCTAGGGGGGAGTTGTCTGGGGGGCATTTGTCCTACGGGGGCAATTGTCCTATGGGGGCAATTGTCTGGGGGGCAATTGTCCAAGAATCATGTACATTTACACTCATATGGAAAGTAAATTGACCGCATTTTTTCCAATCTCGTACCCAGAGATTCGTTACGCTCGGGCCGAGGTTGATGGTCGCTACACTAATCTCTGGAGACGGCTAGCCATTTTCACGCCTTAGGTGTGATTTTTGGTATCGTGCAATTTTAGACCGAATTTGACCACAAATGCACTGAAATGACTTGAGATGACTTGAGTATAAAATGTTACACACAAAAATGTCCTTAGAAAGGTTTTTCGAGGGATCTGTTGTATTTATTGAGGAAAATCCACAGCGCTACTTGGCGCACTGTATAAACTTGGAGTGAAGCGGGATGCGCCGTGTGTAACGCACTTGCCATTGCATTTAGGTTCACGAAGCCACCGCTAGGTCTTAGCCGTCTCCAGAGATTAGTGTAGCGACCATCAACCTCGGCCGAGCGTAACTAATCTCTGGGTACGAACGAGGTTGCATTTTTTCTTGAATATCTCGAATGGGGTACATATCATTGGTCCCAACTGGTAACAAATTTTCCTGGCAGTCTAGTGGTATGTGTACTGATGACACTAGGGATGGCATCGCACCCAGGACCTGTTGTAAAATTATCAGGTTGTCGATACTTAGAACTTTGATACTGAATAATTTTTGTGACTTTTGCATCGCATTGTTTGTTAATGTTATTTTTTTGTTAAATGAGATTCATTTACAGCCACAGAAGAATCCAGGATAAGGTAACACTGTTCCTTACTACATACTGGGCTTGTACATGTAGCCTTGTGGTAGTCCAAGTTGTTTGCCTTCTACAAATATAGTTAAGAAAATTCAAGAACCTAGTACGCCAAACTATAACTGTTCAAAATTGCAAGTAGTTGGTCCTTATTTATACTATACTAGCTTTAGTACCCGGTGAACCGGGTTTGTGTTGTTGCATAAGATTTGGGTTCCAAGAACGGAGGCATAAAAATACATGTAGTGCCAAAAGTACTGTGCCCACTTGGTTTTTTAGCACAGTGGTGGAAGGCATAACCCATATCAGATTACCATAAAAGCCACATTTGACAATATCTGTGACCAAGGCGGACGTATGCAACGTTTCAACATAGCTAATGTCAAGTTATACTGGTACAACATGCCAACCTCGTAATTTCAGACAAACTTTGACCCCTTTGACCTTGAAAAGGGGAATAAAAAAGTCGAGCAGTAGGTACATGTACTATTTTTTTATTGCAGGTGGATAAGTACATGGGTAGAAAGCTTGTGGTTCTGGACGATCCAGAACGTAATAAGCTCTGCTGCGTACATTGCCCACTTGTAGAGGACCATGCAGAAAAAATCAACACTATTCTTCAACAGAGCACCAGAATAGTTGAGCTCCTGGAGCAGCTTCATACCAAGCTATTAGCTAGGTCCTCTGCAGGTGGTTAATGTACAGGCAGACAAAGACGGATTCGTCACGGTGAATCCAGAATCACAAGCCCTGCCTGCAGAAGACCAAACCAGGCCTGAGGAACCGCAGCAGCGTATTAATCTTCCAGTTGCCCGCCAGTAGTAAATGTAGAAGACGACCTTCAGCAACTTGCTGATATAATTCTCCCGCAGCCTACAAGGAAGAGAAAAGTTGCTGACAGTGTAGCAATTGGCACAAGAAGGTTACCAGTATCTATTGGTAGTGAGAAGTGTATCGTCCGTAAGGAAGTTCCTCTTGCCAATAATCAAGACAAGTCAGAAACTGTTGTGGAACTACCACAAACGCTCATTAATTCGGCAATGTCAATTGCCGATAACCAAAATGACGGAAAAAACATTCCTGAAGGTCTTAGTATTAAGTATATATACCAAAGATGACCTGCACGGACGGTGTGTTATGGGGAATCAACAGATGGGGAAGCCTGCGTTGTCCCCCACAAGCATGAAGGCCTGCCGAAAGGAACTGCTCAGTAAATATTGTCCCACTGGTGCGGACCCACAGGAGGTCTGGCGGGATTCGTACAAGAAACTGGACAGTGCCCTTCGGCAGCGGGACTTCTCAGCCTGAACCATCTGGGGATTTCCACACATTGTCCATAGAAGTTAAATTGAAATGTTCCATGAAAGCCGTAACATTTGTTATTTGTTCTTGTGGTACATTCACCAAGATGTGCACGTGGTCCATGGACTCCGACCACTTCATATTTATCCCGCTTAAGGCCCAGAACAGGCCTTATGCTGTGGTTGGGGTCACTGAGTGGTGGTGGGGTGGCGTGCGTCCGTCCGTACAGTGGTATGTCCGGGTTAACAGGAGGTACATTGTGAGGTATTAGGCCTACTTAAGTAGGCTACCATGGGGACTTGTGGGGTTTTTGGTTTGTTGTGGGGTTAATCCCAGAACGAGACTTTTTTTACAGGCTCATCTGACCATTCTGAGGTTTCTTGACCCAAGTTGTAAAACAACCCCACAAGTATCACTGTCCATAGACGGACATTATTTTATCCATCACCAGCCTTGTTTTGTGCTCTTGACGATCACGCCACCTATTAACAGTACCTCGTCCCCAGCTGTAGGGCCAACAATGCCTGGGTTCGAGGTTGCCAAACCCCACAGTGTCTGAATGTACAGACAGTGAGACCAATGCCACATGTCACATGCGAGTTCAATTTTCACAGTTCAGGTGAGTTCATGAGCTAGACCTTCCTTCTGATCCACGAAAACCTCTCCAAAAGTATTTCTAATACGATTTAAAGGAATAGCAGCACAGTATTACTCCTTTGGGAAGTGATTTTGACATGGGAGTCAGTAGTGTCCTCAGTGTTTTGGCCTGCCAGTTCATGAGTTGTTTGGTAACCAAGGCCAATGATATGGCGGCACCTGTGCATAGCTAATGGGTCGTTTTGCGATAAAATGCCCCAATACCTGTCGCCAGTAAAGAAACAAGCCTAGATGGCAAATTTACAAGAATATTACGACAAGACTAGCATTGAGCGAAATAGGTTATTCACCAGAACTGATAATAAACCTTGTTGTTTGCTTTATAAGTCAACCTGGAACAAAAAAACGAGGCCACATATCTCATACTCATACTATGGTAAAAACGCATGTCGCCAGATGACCCCATGAAAATGGTTTTGTAATTTTCTTTGATTAATACATTTTAAAAACTTTGTTGGTATGGGTCATTAGGTCGAGTTTAATGTAATATGGAAATGCAAGAAAACTAAATAAACATCATTGTGATGGAAAAAAATGAGTCTTTCTGCCAAATTTTCCGTGTCGCCAAGTTGGAATCCCTACCGTAACGAATACTTTACACCCATACGCCACCTATTGACTAATGACTATACTACGTTGATAACCACAGGCGATCAGGAAAGGCTATTGGCGCCAATGTCTAATGTCGAGGGAGCCACTTGCTGAGGTAGTAGTGCCATATTTCCCGTTTTAGTGAGAAATAGTGGATCGTATGCTTATTAAAACTCACCACCGTAACACAGATTTTCTCAATATATATTTGGAATTATGAATGACAAATAACTTTGCCAGCTGCCGCCAGATGTCAGCACTTTTGTGGGGACGAAACCACATGCATTGAATCAATTCTTTTGTTCAGGCCTCGCTCTCGATTAGTCTTCATATTGATCACCACCGTAACATCACCACCGTAACATGTGCTACTCTTAATTACACTTAATTAGGCGATGCCCGGAAAGTGCACTGCTGGCAATAGAAAATGGTATAAGAGGACTTGTCAGGTCATAAAATCGAGAAATATCAACAAAAAAATGTGATTTATTTTTGGCGAAAAAAAAGTCAAATGGGGCATTTTATCGCAAAACGACCCTAATGCATCATGCATAGGCTTTAGGCCTAGGCCTAGCCTTCTGCATGCATGGCATGCATCTCACGAAGCATGGTCCAGCAATCATCATGATCATGGCAGAGTAATGATACTGTAGCTAGGCCCCTGCCTATTTGGCATGCATGCAATGCTATGCATGCTGAGTATGCATGCATCGATCATGGATGGCATGCCATAGGCCTAGCCTCATCATGGATTAGGCCTATAGATCGATCCCATCAATTGGGCCAAATGGCATTAGGCCTAGGCCTAAATAGACCTAAACATGATTCCCTATGTGAAATAAAATATTTTCTTCTTGTTGACTTTGAGGGCCAATGTTTGCATATAATGGCAAAACGGCATGCATGACGTAGGCCTAATGGGATTGGAAATTGGAAGTCACATGGCACGCAGTGTTGTGAACGACGTCCCGTCATGCTGCCAGAGGACCATGTGCGTACTTGAAATCGACGAAAATCTGCCAAAATTTGACATGAATATCATTAATTTCTTCAGTATCCACTCTTAGATTCTAGGCTACCGTACAGGAATTAGTAGGAGGTAGGCCTAGGCCTAGGTCTAGCTTAGCTGCCTAGGCCGGCGTAGGCCTACATTCAGCATGTGGATATGTTCAGCAGGGCTTTAGGCCTATTTTAGGCTAGGCCACTTTGAAAAAAAAATTCTGGAGCCTGCATGGGTGGCTGGTGCGGTGCCAGGTGATGTCATCACGGACCTGTATACTGACGGGATAGGCAACTCTGACGTCGCGAAGTGCACAACGCTACGCCATGACGTTGGCCAGTCGAAATGGTCGACGGCTCGGAAATATGCGAGCACTGCAACAAAAAACGGTGACATCGCAAAAAGTACTTCGTTTCATACTTAAATCTATGTACCATGACACACAGTATTGATCTATCGAAACGATGTGGGCCAATTTACCGACATATTATCCCATCGTTTCTTGTTTACTTCAACTGAAAAGTGACAGACATTTCTCGGAAAAGTGCATACATTTCTCGAATAAATGCACGGCCGCCATCTTGAATCGGCCGGTTTTATGAAGGCTGATCAGCGGCGGTCATTTTTAAGCGGCGATTAATCCATAATCTATCAAATGCTAAACATAAAACTTTAAGTCATAAAAGCCTGTTGCTTCCTTTAACATTCAACGACTTTTAAAAAGAAAGTTATGCCTTCACAGTAGAGAAAATGCTGCGTGATGGGGAAATTAACACAGGTGGTTACGTCACATGCGCGCGTTGCCTATCCCGTCAGTATACAGGTCCGTGATGTCATGGATGTGGGATCCTGGCCTAGGCTATCCTTCCTGATGCTTTTTTTGACATTTGGTGTGTGTAGGCCTACATGTAGCCCCTTAGCATACCGTACCGGTAGGCCTTATATATGAGTGAAAATATTTCGGGTTGAGATTACTGACAGTCTCGATCTGAGAGAAAATATTTCAGGCCGAGTTGTTGTTGTCTCGCACCGAAATATTTTCTTTTTCATTTTGAGTCAAAAAGTGTTTCGAACCATTTTGTCCCGAAAGTGAGACTCTGAGTCTCCACTCGAGTTGAATTTTTCTTCTGTGTACTTGGTGAGTCCTAAGTGCACAGCCCAAGTACATTGTTTCATTTTAGATATTTTAAAACTTCTATGCATGTTTTGGGTACCACATGTTGTACCATTTCTTACCGTTTAATTACATGTATACCAATTTGTCAGAGGTGTGCTGATTATATTCCTTGTTATCATCCGCCATGCCATGTTGAGTGAACTCGAGCACACTCACTTGGCTGGGTGTTACACTAATCATGGCGCCATCTGATTATGTGCCGCACCTTATTATTTTTCTCTATTTTTAATTTATGTACATGTATTGTACATGTATTTGGTGTGTGGTATTTTTCCTTTGCCTGTTTTCAGTTCGTTAGGTCGATGTATGAATTTACACGATTGACTTTAGGTAAAGCACGAGCCACCTTACCTCTGGCAAGTCGTAATGATTTGGAATAGTACTGACATGTACCATAGATGATAATAAAAGATGATTTCTTGTGAAATGAGTGAGCATGCAGGGGATTTTTAGTGTAACTTATTTATCATTACTGTGTTTTGGTTATTCTGTTCTTAGAAAAAGAAATCATGCCAACAAGGTCTGTAGATTCTTGTGTTGTTCTGTTCTCAAAGTACCACGTAGTTGGTGGTAGGAATAAAAGTTAAAATTTATTTATGCATAAATTGATGCCTTGTGTGTGAACAGGGTACCGTACCTTTCTGGTATATTGGTCTCACATACACAGCTAAACCTTCATATTGCATTTTTGTGATAATTTGTTGCGCATGGCTCATCAGTTGTCATTTACGTGACAGGCTTAGATTGCTTCTTTATACCATACAACACATAGTATCCTGTTACAGTTTACCTGCTGATATTGAATGTTTTCATCGTTTTTGCATTCGTAGCAAATGTGAGTGCCAGATTCATTTCTGATTCTTGCATGTCTTGTAAAATATTCATTCAGCTGCCAACCTTTACGATTTACCCCCTCAATACATTTTTACAGTCAGTCTAGCCAAAACTATGCAAAAACAAACAAATGTGAGAACCCACTTTCGTTCCATCGTGCTCACTTCAAAGTTCCTGATTTATATCAACCTGAGCTCCCCTAGCAGAGAATCTTTGAACTATCTTTTATTCTACAATTTGTTATTAAGATTAGTATTCGAAGTACGTTGACGTCTTTTTCACGTGATTTTGACATCTTTTGTGGAAATACTTTCTGATGTTTTAGCAGATTGACATCGACTTTCTAGATTGTTATACATTTAATTTCACTATCATCTTAAAAATGAATCGTTTTTAAGGATTTGAGACTGGTTAAGAGAAGTCGTCAATTTCAGGTTTTAGGGTCCTTAAGTTCATTGACAATGTTGGGCCAGTCCTGGTCCAGGTCTGGCAAGTCCTCTTCAGCTGAGTCAGTGGAGCAAGCCTTGTGCCAGCCTTGGCCTTGCCTTGGCAATCTCATTCAGAATATCTCAGTCGAGCCAGGCATGGGCCAGCCCTAGCCATGCCCAGGCATACCTGGTGCCAGGTCTTGCCGGGTGTATGCCAACCTTGGGCCAAGGCACCTGTGCTAGCTGGGTTTCAAAATACCCATTGAGCAAAGTGTGTTCTAGGGTATCCTTAGGGTGTTCTAGGGTATCTCTGGAGTACCCGGACAACCCTACAGGTACCCTAGAACACCCTAAAGATACCCTAGAACACCCTTCACTCAATGGGTATTTTGAAACAGTCTACCCAAGAACACCCAAGAATACCCTAGAGCACCCAAGAACACCCTGTCACACCCTACAGAGATTTTTTCGTGGGGTACACACATCATGACATTACTGACAGACATTTTGGCGCCTACACTACAGTGACCCTGGTCATCATGGTCATGGGGGAGGGTGACACTCTGCAGACTGCACTACTGTCACTGAGAGTGACCCCACACACACATCTCAAATCTCACTGACACTGTGCTTGCTGTGCACTTGTGATGTGTTGGAGGCTCTGACATGACACTGAGAGTGACAGGCCTAGTAACGTGTCACAAGTTCACCACTGGGCCTATACTAGGCTACCAGCAATAGGCCTAAATATTCAATCTTCTGCTGGGTGACACTCTTCAGTTCTGTCCTGTTTCTCAACGCATTTTCATTTCTTTTTGCAGATACAGCAAACTGATACAGTCAGTACTGGTGCTTTGAGGAACCTGCATCATTGCTCACCACCTGCACAAGTTGATATTTGAATTACCTTGGCTACCAATGGGGGAGGACTGGCTTGCTGGTTGTCACATTATCATGTTATGTCATCTTGGATTCCGTCATTTCTCTGTACCTACTTGCTCACTGGTACAATAATAAAGATTTTTCTTTCACGTTCTTTAAATAAGACTGAACTGAGAATCCCTCCTTAATCTTGTTGTGAAGGTTATATGCCTTACACCATGTAGAATAGGGCTTACTGGAAAAAACGCAACGCAACGCAATGCAGCGCAATGGGAGTAATCACTGTTTCAAAATGACTAGCTGATTTGTTATGTCGACGTTAGATGGCGGTGTTCAAATGTTTGACGGCGAACTGGCGATCGATCGATCAATACACGTGTAGGCCTACACGTCGTCACGACGTCATGTAGGCCTACATCATGCACAGGCACGAGTCGTGTCATATGCATTGATAGATCATGCATGTCATGTTTCCAAGCTCGACGTGAAGTTCAAATCTACCTAGGCCTATCTCAATCTGAATGCTCCAAGTTATTAATTTGGCGTAGAGGCTGTTGCTACACGTAAAGGAATGCGTTCAAGAATGGGCTCTTACTTGATGAATGGTTGGTAATGATGTTGCAGCTCGTCAAACTTCGCAAGTGATGAAAAAGACGGCGGACATTTTTTGGCTCACTACCTGTACTTGTATCAGAGCTCAGCAGAGTATCAGTCTAGTTGTCACTAAGTGTACGTAGGTTGGACAGGAGACCAGTATGGGATCATTGGGAGATGCTAGGCTCGCGCATACCAGGTGAGTGCGTTACACCAAGATGGCCATGAACGTTTTAATATGTTGCCCGAGACTATCATGACTGTCGGATTGATACACAATGAATGGTCCCTTGCCGGAAGCATCAATCCTCGACCCTCGCATATGTTATGTGCTTACTACGCCTACCAAAGCAGCGGCAAATGGGTAAATAGGAACTAGGTTCATTGCGTTGATTCCGTTGCGTTGCGTTTATTCCAGTAAGCCGTAGAATAGAAGTCAGTGTCTGCCTTTTGGAACTGCTTTTTTGAGCCCCTTCGCAATAGGGGTAGATTCTTCAAGGAGCCCACATTAGGGGGTCATCAATTTGACTGCTAATACACATGGATGATGAGGTCACAATCAACAATTCCAAAGGATCTGGATGCGCAGCAATCTGGCTCAAGTATAGCGGACCAAGCCATGGGAAGTGCACAGAGTGTACACGGAGGGGCAATATGTGCCACTTCCCATGGCTTGGTCCGCAATACTCTACTTGACCCCATGTGCCAATACACAACTACACAATCGTCTTAACTTGATTGCATCTAGTTTCACTCCTGCTCTAGCCTGTATATATTTGGTTTTTAGCTCAGCTGACCAAAGGTCAGCGGAGCTATTTATATGACTATAAAATGGTTCAAAATCTGTCTGTGTGTGTGTCTGTCTGTCGTCCATTAAACTGGCACGTTTCGCAACCGCAAGGCCCACGGTCATGAAAGTTGGTGGAGAGGCAGGCCCTGGGAAGGACTCGAAACAGAACCAAAAATATTTGCGATCTGACCTACATAATGCCCCCCAGGGGGCATTTTGCGCAAAATGAAATGTCTCAATATCTCAGCCCCTACGATGAATTTGTCGACCAAAAGTGATGGAATAGATAGGTTGATATTTTCAACATCAGCTCAAAGGGAAAATAATGTTAGATCTGTCCACCAGGGGGTGCTATTCAACAAAATCAAAAACAGGGGTATTNGATTTCTATCGGAAACTGATTCCTATACGTCCGTTCTGATCAGATCGGTAACTTCTGATTTTATTCGATTGTGCTGGTTCTCGTGTTTGCGGCCAGTGCATCTACCTTTCTGTTCCATCATTGCCACTTTCTCAACGATTGGTCGTTGCTCATCTAGAGAAACAGATGGAAATTGGTAAAGTAGGACTTAGTTGTTTTCGTAGGATCCCAAACTGTGGGAACGTATCAATTCGTTCTTTCTGTTTATGACACAGTGTCAAGGTCATGTCGAATTTCATGGTGATCGGTCTTCGGTGCTAAGGTCAGGGGGTCATTTGGCATGGGTATTTGGCAGGGTTGTTTTGGTAGAAAAAAATGCGAGATTTGCAACAAACATTTGACCAACCCCTGAAGTATCGGTGTTAGTTTCGAATCCCTGCGAAGCTCCCCTGAAATAAGTCAAGATTTCTAAACTTTTAGACGCTTGAGCCGAACGATCGTCATGCAGATTAAGATGAACGACTGGCGCCAAAGCGAGGGAACCAATCAATTTTCGTTGTTACAGTTCATCATGGGGTCAAGGTCAAATTTCATGATGCCTGGTGCCTCGTCCTATTCCGTTCGTCACATATGAAATGTCAATGCCTGTGATTCAATGCCTGTGATCACATCGGCTATGGACTAGTCGTGTAGTCGTTCGAAGGCGTAGCGATTTGAACCCTTGACGAATCTGTTAGATGGGTTGCCAGGGTTTACAAGCGTTTGTACTTCCATTGTTTTGGCAGGTGTGCCGCCTCCGCACGGAGCGCTATTCTCGGCCATCGATTCCCACGCATTTGTTACTATTTCATTGATTTCATTTATCATTTCATCATGATGGTGTGGCAGTTGACACGAAATCCTGGCTCGCTAATTGGCGGCGTAAGTAGTAATCTGATGTAACGAACTCTGGCAGCCATCAACACGTATCCAAACGCATGGAAAACGTGCAAGGTGGAATTGTTCTCGGGTCAAAGAAACAATCACTAACTTCATTAGGAAAGCGAAAATAGCCTGATATTCGCAAATGACACTTAGATTAGTACAGGCACATCGAACAGCGTGTGGCTGGGACATTACCGATAACACCAGGAACAAATTTGGTCATTTTAGGCGCTTTTCGTGATCAGGCATCGAATGGGTTTGTTACAGTTGATTGGAAATTGGCGAAGAATGTTGCCGGTGACGGTGGGTGTCCATTCACAGGTTCAACCAGGAGGAAAAAGGTCACGCCTCCTCGTGGGCCCTTGTGTCCATAGGGGATATTTCTTACAGTACCCGCAAATGAACAATTTCAGCACGGTATCATGCAACAATCCTGCATTACCAGTCTTTAATACGCCAAATCTCCGCGTATAGGAAGAGTTGATACTGCACGGGTTGTCGCCGTATCCTCTGGCAGCTCTGTTCCATACAACTTATCAGTCTGTAAAAAACAAGACGTTCTGTTGGCAAACCCAATTCACAAACATTGTCTGCTGAAGATTAAGACATTTCCTTCTAGTTTTCATGATGTTTCATCTTTTCCGTAACACACCTCTTTGGGCAATGTGGTTGCCACGCAAGCAAGATCATTTTTTACATTAATCCAAACATGGAACTTAAACTCTCAAGAGCGCTTGCGGCGCTTTCATACATGTTAACATTCGGAAGTGTTTTATTCGATTGCAATGCACTTAAAGGTGGACGCCCCCAAGATACGAATGTACGTCAGCCGACGAAATACTTGTGAGCTGTCATTATATACAGTGGAGTGGTATCCATGCAGTAAGAACTGCCCAGTGTAGAACACATGCAGAAAAATCGCAAAGGGTTACGACGTCTTGTTACCAAAATCATCTCAAATGTCCTGAAACCACCGCCTTGGATTGATCGGAGAAAGTTTCCTGTCAGATAAATTTCCCCGTCTACCGTGGTTTGTATCTCAGAAAGGGCGTATGCCGTTTCATTTTTTGTGGATCACCGCTGCGTAAAGTACATGTATCACGGAATTCGACGTGTTTTTCAACGTTTCCCTTCATTGTATGGAATGCACTGTGAACGGAGCATGAGAGACTTCTCTGCGTTCTCTCTTGAAAGGTAGTGGTCTCTTTTGCTGTCTTATGTACGCAAACACTGAGACATGGGGAATTCTTGTAAACGTTACACCGGTCTAGGCCTAATCGAGCACGGCGCCGGAAGACCCGCAGACTGCCACACCCTGAGGAAGTTAGTAACTTGCATTGAGATATGCGATAAGAAACAAAATCTAACATCTCTCACTATTTTCTCTCCGCCCAAACAAGCATTAATCCCACAATATCCGTTAATATTGCGCTCATAAGGCCTAAAATTCATGTTTTGTAGCAAAGAACAAAATTTTGCCATGTCAAGCAGAAACAGTGGCACCCAAATTATTGGGCCGGATTCTAGAAGTTTCCTTAACTCTAAAGGCGGTAAACAGAATGGCGCGTAAGCAACGCGTCCGAAAGCGTCAACCAATCAAGGAAGGCGGTAACACGGACCGAAACAGCTAAAGAAGAATCTGATTGGCGGAACGCCTGCACGACGCGTCGGGTACGCGCCAGTCTGTTACCGGCTAAAGGTTTACCTTTAGCTATTGTTTGCAGGGCAGAATAAAAAACCTTAAGATTACAAAAGCTAAGATTTCGACATTGTATCAGTTAGCCTAGCTGTTGCCACAGGCTATGTATGCGTTAAACAGGACACCAACCTTATCACGTTGGTTCCATATTTCGCCGCCAGGGGAGGGATACTGAGGCATACAGTGGCACTTGAAATGTTTTTGAGACAGAATGTCCATCTCATTACCTTTTAAAGTCAATAAAGAAGTGTTAATATAGCATATGCATTGAAAAGAGAGCTTAGAGTAAATTGTTACGTTTTAAAGTCCGACTTCGAAAGTCTTTGGATTGCACTGATGATGGCAATCTCCAACGCAGAGGTCAGACGGTTACACCTTAAACCGAAAACGCGGAACGCCGTACCACTGGGCTAGCGAGTTTGTGATGATGGCACAAACCATTCGCCGAGTCACTGTCTGTGAATGCCGGACAATAATTATCTGATTACCCAATAGTGCCATCAAGTTGGAAATTTTCAACATGATTGTCAATAGAACACCCCATAGTGACAGTTTAATTCCATTAAGACAGGTCAACCACAATTTCATCACTTGAAAAATTACCTAACGCCACTCTTCGTTAGCTGTAGTTCACTTAAGGAATTAACACCGAGCCCGATGTCACTGGTTGTGTGACCAAGACTTTTCGGGTGGACCGAAAATGAGGCAAAGCCCAAGAGGTCCGCCGACGGTTCGTGGCGCAATTTGAGGTACACTACAACCGACGAGTCTTAGTTTCACATAACAAATTCCGAGGGTGAGGTCTTAATTTCTACTCTGAAATGCCTCAAAGTTTTAAATAAGAACAACGTCTGCTTTTGACAACTTCCCTAATTTATACCCAACCCAGCGAGTCATTGATTGTTACAAGACTCCCAAAGCCAAAAAGAGGCTAATGTGTTTTCCAATTACATGTAAATGTTGATACTTATAACGAAGACATTTTCATCCAAGACTAATTGTATTGGTGTCTGTGACTGGCCATATTATGCATCAATTCGTCAACTCGACTCACACACCCTCTCCCGCCATATCTGTGACGTCACATCTTGAAGTATCTCTCGCCGTGTCTTTTCATTTGACGTGCTCGTCGTGAGGCGTTCAGGCCGTATTTAAAGCAGCCAAGCTTCTCATAAATCCGCAAACGCCAAAAGCACTCCAAGTAGTGATATTCAGCATCGCCGCAACAGGTGTGAGGGCTTTTCCAAGGATTTTTCTATTGTATTGCACTCGAAGAAATGGAACTTTGAAGTTAGTGCTAAAAGTAAGGAGCAAAAAGAGGACTTGAACATTTTCCACGTGTGCGAACAATAACTTAAAATTTTTGGTATCAAAGGAGAGATGGACACTGTCAAGGTAAGGAAACAACTTCATCAAAATCTTTTGTTCAAAGTATCATACAGTACTAATCAAAATCAAATCAAAAGTAAAAGTATTTAGCAATGCGAGAGCCAACAGAAGTGATCGGTGACACTTTACAATAGGCTACTAACTTGACATACTGCAGCCTACACTATGATAGTAGGAAAAGCAATTATTGTATTAAAGGATTCATCGCTTTATTTACCATCATCGATTGCTTCTGTCTTTTACACCATTGTCAATAGTACTGACGGCACTGACTTGAACTTTAAGCCAGGGTAGATACTTCTCCGTTTTGCGCTTTGCGCTTGTGCGTTCCCTATGTTTATGTGTGGTACCAATATTAAAATTACTTTTTCTACCACGCACTCACATAGGAAACGGATAAGGGCAAAGCGCAAAACGCAAAGTATGAATTGGCCTTAAGATGGATTTATTGAGCCGAGGTGAGATGTTAAATCGTTATCATTCATTATGGAATACAGTTAACTTGTCAATATTAAAAAAATCATTAATTTTTTTGAAATCCAAGATTATATTAGGCAGTGTGACTCTGTAAGTTTAGGAAAATTAAGGTTAAGGCCCGTTTCCACTGTAGCGGATTCCGCCGCGGTTTGCGGTTTGCGGCGAGCGATGCAGTTTTCGCAGGCATTGGGATAATCAACAGGCCATATTGTTAAACCATCCAAGGATTATCCAAAACGCCGTGCACCGCTCGCCGCAGACCACGGTGGATATCGGCTCTAGTGGAAACCGGCCTTTAAGCAGGTGACAGACTGGCGCGTACGCGACGCGTCGTGGAGGCGTTCCACCAATTAGATTCTTCGGTGTTTCGGTCCGTGTTACCGCCTCCCTGATTGGTTGAACGCTTTCCCGACGCGTTGCTTACGCGCCAGTCTGTCACCGGCTTTAGGCTTACTTTGTGTGGAACACCGATTTTTAGTGTTCATTCCGGTGTAACACCTGCACTGAAAATGAGTGTTTTGAACTAAATAGGCCTGATTTTCGGTGTTCAAACTCTGTGAGGGGAACTGAGTACGGTTATGTTTGAATACGATTAATTTATTGGAAAAGTAAAGAAGGCGTGTTCAAAGTTAAAAAGTTAAAGTTTGGGTTTATAGTCTGATATCAACAACGGTAGAGGTGTCATCCGACTTCACACTTTAACCCCAGTCTATCCTGAAACCTTTCAGTAGAACTCAGATGAGCTGCTCATTCAGCGCATTCAGTTCCACTTCCGATGTTTATTGACAGAAATTATAAATGGCTTTGGTGTTGGATGTTCCGTTTTTGAAACATGGAGAACTCGGCTTGGAACACGACAATAATAAGAGGATCGGTAATCTGCAAAACAAAAGAAATACCGTGTTAATGAAGGAACGTAATGCCAAGATTACCTTGGAAGTGTATTACCCCTTGTATGATTATCAGAACTGGTTTTCTGGGCATGTTCGTCGTTCTGACAGAGGCTTATATTTGCAGAAAAAAACGCGACATTTCAGTTAGATTGCAAGGGTCGTATTCCAGAAGCTTCCTTAACTCTAAGGTTAACCTTTAGCTATTGTTTGCAGGGCAGAAAACTAAGGGTCGTATTTTAGAACGTTCCTTAACATTAAGGTCGACCTTAAATCTATTGTAAAACCATCGAGAACAATAGATTTAAGGTGGACCTTAATGTTAAGGAACGTTCTAAAATACGACCCTAAAGCTTTAAGTGGACCTTAGAGTTAAGGAGGCTTCTAGAATACGGCCCCACGGAGGCCCGATACTCAACTCAAGTCCGGTGGCATTTAAGCTGGTTCATGCTACCGGTTTGTAGCGAAAAGCTTATGGCGGTACATTGATATCGACTGTATTGATATTCCCTCTTGTCTTGTGTATCCGCACATTCCTTACCCTTCTCAAATTCTGATTGATCTTTTTTTCTCTGACAGTTTTTTATCTCCAAATTGAGAGGTTTTTGTTGCGCTCATATGCACTTTTAAACCTCTTATTAAAGTGGGCAGCACACTATAGGCGAGATGAGGGCGGTATCACAAGCGATCTGATCGCCACCGATCTTCCCGCCAACCATCGCATATTAGAGAGGTTTCGAAATCGAACGATAAACGTAAACTTTACAACAACCTTATTCTTCATACTACACATTAACAAGATTTTGTATTGCATTTTCGATACAAAAATAACGTTGTCGTTAACGTTTACGTTTATCGTTTGAGTTCTTAACCTCCCTAATGTTTTTGTGTGTGCGGCGGTTTTCGATATGTTCGGAGCCAAGCGAGTAATAAAAATTATTGCGATGGGTTACAATGACCGTGCGTATGGTGATTTTGTTGGTCTAGAAGACACAGCCGTATAGACCAAGTCAAGGGAAGGCTGCTTTTTCACACAAAACGGTGATGTTGAAACATTTCATCTGGTAGCTATATGAATAATTGATTTGTGGTCGGGGTGGTAGGAAACCGGAGCCCGGCTCAGACCGTCTGAGAAACACCCCGCTGTTTCTTTTCCACATAGCCTGATCAGAATGTTCTGACAGACCACAAAGTATTATATATGTTTATTTCATACTCAAGGTATACAATAATTTACAAAAGAAAGAGAAGGAAAAGGTGATTCTTACATGCTGAATTAAGATGTGCACAAATATTCAATAATATCGTTCAGGTCCTGCCTATTTTCGTAATTTACATCCCTGAGGTGAATAAAATCTCTAATTGCCTGACTTCTCTGCATCAATCCAACATTCGCTATCTCTTCGTTTTCCTGCCTATGGGCAATGTATCTAAGGCTTATTGCCAGAGATGACATCCCCCCATTCTCACGCAACCTTAAACATGACCTAACATAGATGTTCTCGCTTCTGCATAGGGAAGTGTGGAAGTTCAAAATCTTCATTTCTAATTGTTTATCAATGTTCATTTCACCCACTANCATCGACTGTGATAAGGTGGTCGGAATAGCAATCTTGTTGTGAGCAACGCTGCCTAATGAGGACGTTCATTTCTTCCTTTAACTCATTCATGTGCTGTTGATCATAGGACACCGAGTTATACAAACGTTGAAACTTGTCCCTGAAAAGATTTCCTATAGCCTCTTTACCATTGACATTGTCCATTGCAGTAGGTACCACAGAAGATTTCCCTTTTATTTTCTTAACGTCTGCCCAGAAGTCTTTGCTGTTTTTGTCAGCAAGCGTATCAGCCAGCTTTTCAGCCGAAACTCTATCTCTATCCTTCTTAGCTCGTCTTACAGCATAATGATACCTAGACCGAGTCTGTCTACGGATGTCAGCTACAACACCAGCTCTGGGCTTCCCATTATCTTTCCAAACCCTGTGCCAAAAAATGGCTCGTTCCCTATACTGGACCACGTTCTCATCCCACCCAGCTATTCCAGGTCGCCCTCTTGGGTTCCCGTTACCACCAATAGGTAGCGTGTCATTACCTGCAGTTAAACATGAGTGAATTATGTCATCATGAAACTTATTCAAAGACCTTTGGTGGTCTTCACACATAGGATTCTGGCATAAAATTGCATCGTATGGAACTTCAACTGAGTCAAGATACCTATCAAGTGTTTCCGCATAATTCTCAAGGTCTTCATTTGAAGCCTTGTCCCAAGATACACCACGTTTTTGTGATTTACCATCATTGATGTTCCCAGTTGCACCATTGACAGGGAGATCAACTGACATTTCTACAACAGAGTGACCCGAGGGATTAGTGGCACTGTGAACAACACTGTAGCGATCTAATAACTGGAACAAATTCTCAGAAAGCAAAAAGTGATCTAGCGTTGACCGTGACCCTGTGATAGGACATTCATAAGTATAATCAACCTCAGCTGAGTCAAAGTCAAGACCACACCTCAGAGATTCCCTCTCCATAAATTCTCTCAAAGCAATAGTGTGAGCTGATCTAAATCTCATGAAATCAGTGTTAAGATCTCCTCCAATGATTACATACCGCGTGTTGCAGCTATCTAACACTCTAGAAATCTCAGCTAAGGTGTCCCTAAATTCACCAAGATTTTCATCACCTGAGTTATCGGAAGGCATATACACACTAAATAACAGTATTTCATCATCAAATGAATCATATTTTGTCTTCACAGCACATACTCTACGTGAGAGAGTTTCAACCGGGGAGGTTTTACTCCCAATAACACCTTTCCACGCTACTGCGCAGCCTCCAAAAGGTCTACCCCTCAACAGGCTACTTCCATCCATTCCGGATACACCATGAACAATTACATTTTTCCCAATATCATTTTGCAGTTTCGGAATTTGCTCATTTAATAACCAATGTTCTTGTAAAAGAACAAAATCAGAATTCGGCATGAGGTCACTTATGAACTCTCTACGACCGGGGCCGGTGCCCGTACTGTTGTAAGTGTCAAGTCTGAGTTTCATTACAGCAAGGACACAGCACAAGAAAGGTACAAGTACTTTCATTAGTTGTCCACGTTTTGTTCATAATCCCTCCGTGGAGGGATGACATATTTCCTGACGCATACACCAGTTGGCCACACATCCTCGTTGAATAGTCCAGGAAACTGGGATTTTGGAACAGTCAAGCGGTACGACTTAAAATTTGCGTCTTCATGTGAAACACATTGTAACTTTCGGACACAGAAACCATTGTTTTCGATAAATGACTTGAAGTCCTTATCAATAGTGTCTTTATCAAGTCGGGATATGAACAGATCACGGTCAGGCTCCGGGGCCCCCTTGATCTTGCAACCAACGGGGACGGATGACTTTCCCGTGATTACCCGCCTCCTCTGTCTCTCGTTTCTTCGCTGTTTCTTCTGATCTCGACTTGATGACTGAAAACCGTCTGAGTTAACACAAGAGTCGACCGACACGTTGCTACCTCTCAACCTCAGTATCTCTGGAGGAGCCAGCAGGTTTGTTCGCGCACCTGACAGGCCACCTCTACCTCCTCGCCCTCCTCTAATCCCCCCTCTTCCCCGTTGTGAAGACGGTGGATTCTGACTACTTGTAACACGCGAACTTTTCACAGCATCTGCGAAACTCTCAGCTCTCTTCGATCCTTCGGGACCAACCTGAGACCACACCCTCTCATCCCAGGTTTCCACCTGGAAATCACTCCAGCCACTATCCGGCATTGTTGCTTTCGGTACCTCCGAACGTTTGGACAACGAGTTGAGCTCACAGGACTGACGGGTGACAGCTTCTTCCATCTTGTTCATTCGGTCCTCAACTTTGGCCAACCTGTCGACGATAGAGATCGAATTGAGCTCCTCTGGAGCCGATCGCGGTATTTTTCCTAGATTCATTGCAGATATCACAACATCAGGCATGCTTTCAGCCTTCTCTAGTTTTCCTATGGCAGTAATGATGTCATTCAGATTTGCTTCTTCCTCACTGCGAACACTGGAGGCTTTACGCGATATATATTTTCCGATAGTCTCGTTGCAAGTTTTTGCCCACAGAATGTTCTTGGACTTAAGGATTTGTTCGGCGGGGAAAAATCCAAGTACAGCTCTTTTTACAAGTTCTTGTGTCCCTGATTGTAGCGAGAACACTACATAAGCGAGTAACGTATCGTTAATGGCATCAAGCTCCTTGGCATCATCTTCCCCATCTGCATCCTCAGTCCTCAACGTTTTATGATCCGGACTCACCTTACCATCTCCATCTGGCGACAGGACACCGAAACTTCTCTTGTTCCGTTCCTGACCCAGAGATGGCGACGCGGACGCTTCCACTACGGATTTCAAGTTAGACATGATCAATCAAGCGTGACGAATGATCGATTATGTCCTGTGGCAGATTAACGCATGCACGAATATACATGTACATGTATATGTGTACATATAAACATGGCCTGAGCACAATCAGTCAGTTTAGAATGTTCTCAGAAAGTGGCCAAATGGCACACAAAACGTCAGGAATTTAACCTGATTTATTAGATATGCACCTTGGTCTACAGTCCTTACAGTTTTTTTCCTTCAAAGTCGGTCCCGAGCCGCTACATTCAGTACTTTTTCTTCAAAAACTACCGCAGCTAAACTTTGAAGCGTCCGCCATTATCCGCCATTTTGATCCGGTAATTAAGAAGGAGGATGGTGAGCTATTCTATCAATTGCGATTTACCCACTACTCACATGAACTATACTGTTGAACAAAAATACCGCCAATTTTCTAAACCGGAGATGGTAGATGTACAGAAAAACTAACGTGGTGTTTTGAAATTTTCAGGTTTACTGCAAATGTTGACGATTTATATGAAAAACGAAAACTAACGGCGGGAGTCAGTCCACAAACAGGAACATCCGGTTGGAAACAGCTTCCCACAGCGAAGTTCGTCAAGGGTTTGTGCGAGCGTAGTCGGAGGGCGGAGCGATGTCACAACCCTTGAGTAGTCAAGATGGACGATATTTTGGTACCTTTTTGGTACGGGTTGCGGATGAGTTCGTTTCTCATAAACGTGCAACGAGACAAACGGTCACGACAAGGCCTGATCCGCATGTGCAGTCTGAATCCGGTGAATGTACAAGTTTGAGTGAGCCCGCACCCTGTGACGGAAAAGGTGGATCAGCTGAAACTTTATCAGTATGAGGAAACTGTGTCATTCCTGTGAACATTTCCCCACCATAGTGATAAGGTCAGAATAATACCTTTTGGTGGCGTGGTATCTGGTTGGGTAGTCCACCCCAAACCAGGGCAGTTTTGTAGTGTAGTAATTTCCATTTGATAAAATCATGATAAGACTGTGTCCGAAGAGTATACAGTTGAGTTGGACTGTTCAGGTGTATCTGTTGTTGGACTGTTCAAAATACAATAATATGTGACTGTTGGCGATCAGAAGAATTTTCAGTAATTAATTTGGCTTCATGTTAAGATGATGACATGCTGTTGAATCTTGAATATTTTTGTGTCTTCCCATGGTCTGGACATTCTGAGCCTTTCTTTGGGAGTTCCCTTTTAATGGGGGAGAGTTGTAGTGGGCTGCCACCTAGCCTTTGGTGGTGGAACTAAGTGGTCCAGATTATGATCTGGTGTTTTGACTAATACGGGGCCTGCGCAGTGTAAACATGGTAAAGTGCGGGAACCAGAGGGATTGTAGCGTGTTTCGTGTGAAATAAAGTTTCTCCGGAGATCCTGTCGTTAAAGTTTCATTATTGGGTCCCGGGCCTTTCCCGAGGAATTCGAGGTAGACGGAACACACGACTACAAATGGCGCCCAACGTGGGGCACGTCGGTGGTAACGGACCGTGTACGAAACAAGGGTAAAGTGAAGTTGAAAATAGACTGCGCCTCGCCTGTCATCATGGCTTCTTTGACCATGCCATGTGCATTGTATGCATGCACCGGACTATGTAAAGCATGCAAAGGGGGAGGGCGCCATGCATGAGAAAACCAGGATGTGTTGACGCAAACCAATGGATCGGGAGTTACCTCAAAATAACTCTGATATGCCGGCAGATCATGTGGGTAGCCCTCGTGCTACTGGAACTGGAACATTCAATCGTCGTGGATTCGAATGGTGGCATTCACCCCCCGTGGTGAATGGTTGTTCTTCAGTGGTGGCTGGACCACTGATTGGTTGGGTTTTGTTGATTGGCCGAGGATCGTGTGCGACTTGGATACGGTGCCTTGGGAAAACGATACTCATTTTCGTATTTCTGCAGTTTATCGCTACTCAACTCGGAGTAGGCTTTTACCCAGCAACTATGGCGTCTGCGGAGGAGAGACGAGTTTTCTATCGACGTTTTACGAATGACTATTTAACAACTTTGTGTGAGTTCAATCATTTGGATTTAGCGGAACTGAGAACGAAATAGGAACGTGTTGATGCCCTTGCGGCACTTGAGAAAGTCTCGGAGCCGGGTCCGAAGGTTGAAGCTGTGGGTGGGGGTCCGGCAGCTACTCCGGGTCCTACCATGGATGAACTTAAGACAATGATGTTGGCAATGGAAGAATCCCGAAAAGAGGAGGCCGAACGTTTTCAGAAATTGTTACTTATGACCTTGAAAGATAGTAAACCAAAAGGGGTTCCGCGACTTAAAGAGTTCCATAAACTCACCCGGGATGATGATATTCATGCTTACCTGAGGATTTTTGAGAATCTCGCAAGCCGCACCTACGAAATTGATAAGGCTAAGTGGGGTGCCACATTGGAGCCCTATTTAACGGGACCTGCTCAAAAAGCTTATAATGCCATGACTGATGGAGACAAGGGGGACTATGAGAAGGTCCGGGCGGTCATTTTGAGGTGATACCGATTGACGCCTGAAGAATATCGTATTAGATTCCGGATGGCAGGGAAAGAAAAGGATGAGACATTCACAGATCTAGTGGCTCGCTTACGTGAATATGCTAAATTCTGGCTTGAACCTGATGAGACTCTGTTGACGAATAATCATTTCAGGAAGTTTTTGGATAAGTACGTGTTTGACCAACTGCTTTCTGCTATCATGGACGAAAGTCTCCGTCTGAAGTTGTTGGAGGGGAGCAGCAATGGGAAAACTCTGGACGACTTGGTACGGGTTGCGGATGAGTTCGTTTCTCATAAACGGGCAACGAGACAAACGGTCACGACAAGGCCTGATCCGCGTGTGCAGTCTGAATCCGGTGAATGTACAAGTTCGAGTGAGCCCGCACCTTGTGACGAAAAAGGTGGATCAGCTGAAACTTTATCAGTATGAGGAAACTTTGTGTCATTCCTGTGAACATTCCCCCACCATAGTGATAAGGTCAGAATAATACCTTTTGGTGGCGTGGTATCTGGTTGGGTAGTCCACCCCAAACCAGGGCAGTTTTGTAGTGTAGTAATTTCCATTTGATAAAATCATAATAAGACTGTGTCCGAAGAGTATACAGTTGAGTT
Organism: Notospermus geniculatus; assembly: GCA_002633025.1. NCBI lineage: Eukaryota > Metazoa > Nemertea > Pilidiophora > Heteronemertea > Lineidae > Notospermus > Notospermus geniculatus. The sequence continues at coordinate 159,631 of NMRB01000443.1, read as the reverse complement.
GGACTGTTCAGGTGTATCTGTTGTTGGACTGTTCAAAATACAATAATATGTGACTGTTGGCGATCAGAAGAATTTTAGTAATTAATCTGGCTTCATGTTAAGATGATGACATGCTGTTGAATCTTGAATATTTTTGTGTCTTCCCATGGTCTAGACATTCTGAGCCTTCCTTTGGGAGTTCCCTTTTAATGGGGGAGAGTTGTAGTGGGCTGCCACCTAGCCTTTGGTGGGGTAACTAAGAAGTGGTCGATATTATGATCTTGTGTTTGGATATACGGGGCCTGTGCAGTGTGAAGTGCGGGAACCAGACGGATTGTAGCGTGTTTCGTGTAAAAATGAAGTTTCTCCGGAGATCTCCTAGTTAAAGTTGATTATTGGGTCCCGGGCCCTTCCCGAGGAATCCAGGTGTAAGTGAACACACGACTACAAACTAACACGGGAATCACGATTTATATCCTTGTCTTGATCGGNTTTATATCGTGACTATCTTTCATCAGGTAAGGTGACATACTTCAACTCATTCTTTTAAGTGGGGCAACAGTCTCAATGCCTAATTAGTAACTTACATCATTCAAATAGGTAGATTTGAACAGTCTATGGAGCATGCATTGATCACAAGATGATGATCAACCTCGTCACCATGAATTAGTGCTAGCTGTGGTCTCACTAACCACTGGGGGGCATCCAGGCTACCAATGCTTGTAGGGCTCACAATATCATCATGACATATATAACTGATACATTGTCTGAAGTCAAGGCCTCAGCCTGTTCCAGTTTCAGTTCTCAGATGTGACAAAATTGATATGACCACAGGGGCTGTCTCAGAAGTACCGGTAAGCCTATTGTCTACTTCACCAATAGTAGTGGGATTTATTTAGTAAGCCTAGGCCTACTGATACAAAATGCGAAAGAGGCATTTCTTTTGAGATTTTTAAAATATTGCTCACCTCATCCACCACTTAGTAAGGTCATCTGGACTTGTTCCCATCTTTTATAACCCCTTACCACCCATTATTTACCACCAAATGGGTGTCAAAAGATATCTATCTCGATTCATCAAAAATTAATTGCAGGCCTGTTATCTGATGTTAACCCCTCCTCACCCAGTAGGTCTAACACGATGTCTATCTCTATTCATAAATGATTATTAACCCCCTTCCCACCCAAATGAGTCCAGAAATAGGTCTGATATGATACAACATCATCATTCACGAATTAACCCCTTCCCACCCAGTGGGTGCAATACGACATCTAGGCCTATCTCCATTCACCGAGAGATATTGACCCCTTCCTACCCAAGTGGTCTAATATTAGGATACCCGTTTCGATTCACAAAGTGACCCCTTTCCGCTGATTTCAGCGAGGAATGCTATGTACCCCCGGTACATGTATTTGCTTGTGAACCATTAAAAAAGGCGCACTGTTGTATCTCGTTTCGCCTGTCTCAACCTCTTGAGTTGGCAGGTCATAGTCAGCTGAGCGCAAGGCCCATGGGCCTCTTGTTAGATTTTGTTGTCATCTTGATTTATTGTGTAAATTATTTCATGTACATTCTTGCACCTCCGGGGCTAATAATGCTTGATGCCTCAGCCCCGGACACTCTCTCTCTGTATCTTTTTGTTGAATTCTCAATAAATCAATACAATACAATACAAAATCCTCTCTGAACTGAGCCATCTGTGTATATGAACACATCCCCTGGCCGAGACGTATTTCCTGCAGTTGGCAGACTTCACTGACTACATCCTCAGCTGTGGCAAACCAAGACTTGCCTCTTTTCAGTCTGTTGCCCTTTCCCTTCCAATTTCCTGATGTGGAGGATGGTCTGTGTCTCTAGCTACACGGAAGAGGGCTTTCACCATGGCGACGCGATGATGCTCCTTCATCGATGGAAGACCTAGCATGTAACGCATGCTGCAGCTGAGGTGTTCCTCGAGCATCCCAATATGGTTCTCATTCCCTCATTCTGCACCAAATCAAGTCTGTTTAACTGTGCTTTGGACAGGGTCAGTAGGCCAAGGCCATAGTTTAGAACTGACAGCACTGTAGCTTGAAAAAGGAGGAACAAAAGTCTTTGAGCCAGTCCACAAGCAGCCATTATCTTCATGGCGGCCAGTCCTTTTCTAGCCTTCTTCACAAAATGTATTATCTGGACTTTGAACGACAGGCTTCTGTCCATTATTATTCCCAGATACCTCATCTGTGACACCCGTTCTATCTCCTGCTGACTGATTTTGACAGCAGCTGGGAGGTCCTCGTTCACGATCCTGTTGTTCAGCGAGCACCAGAGGGCAGCTGCCTTGGTCGGATTGATCTTCGAGTTACTCTACTCATCAAGGTTGCCCTGAATGTCACTGGCCATGTCGGACCAACACTTTCCACACTTGTATCCCAATCCGTCATCAGCAAAGGGACAGGTGGTCTATCTTTATATTATGGTCCTCTTGTTCCAAAAATATTTTAATTGTGCATCTTACATACCTTGCAGAAACCCAAAAACGAAGGCGTCAGGGCCTATCTAGTAGCGATGAACCTTGTGTTGCTGATAATCCAGTGAAGGCAGCTGTAATCGATGAAAATCCTGTGGCTGTCGACCATGGTATGTTATAGCATGTTTCTTGACTGATCGAGTGTCGTGATGTATTATAACCTCTCGCTCAATTACCTTCGCTAGGCATTATGGGTAAACCCGGATAATGCCTTCGCCTTCAACTGCTGTGATGCGCCTGCACAAAAGTGCAGTGAATAAATTTAGGCCTTTTTCTGCCCAAATGTAGGCCTTTTTGGAAACAATAATAAAATATCTACCAATAAAGCTCTCAAAAACGACCAAAAAAGGGTATTTTGACGTTGCAGTTGTCAAAACGTACGGAACTACATCGGAAGGATAAAACCAAATTACTCAACAGGTTCTTGGTTTGCTCAACCAATCAGGACACTGCATTGGCAGAATGTAAACAAGACCATGTGCTTATCAGCTGTCACGTGCTTCTGTTGACCAATCAGATAATTAGGT
>NMRB01000443.1:135926-151875 GCA_002633025.1 Notospermus geniculatus | reverse complement strand
CGCGGGAAAGCGTGTCGGCCTGCTGCCACATAATGAGGCAGCCAATAGGAACTCTTCTTGCAAAATGTGGTGTGAACCTTGCTTCCAGTAGTTTCATCATACAGTAAGATTGGTGATGTTGAATGACGCCGGTTTGCCTGGAAGCTAGGGCAGCTGGGCTGTTCTATTTAGTGACTATTTTATATGGTTAGCTCTGGTTCTACGGTTATAGGGGGAAGCACAATAAATATAAGAGCTCGCTCAGACACGAAACCGTTCGGATCTCCCCTGGGGTTTGTGGGTCAGAGTAGGCGAGGAGCCCAAACACCAGGGAGTCCTGGATGATAATGATCAGTTGACCGCACACCTTGATGTTGATTCTCCAAGAATTTCATAGGTAAATTTAAATCAAGATTTCTTTTCAGGGAGATAATTGGAATCAAGCCTGAACAAGCGAAGAAGAAGCAGAAGTCCAACGTGTTGACAAAGATAACAAGCTTCGTCAATGGTATACACACCTTTGAAACAGACTGGAGTTTGTTGGCAGTTGTCTTGTGCCTGCCACTTTCGCTGAGGCAGGTCTCAACCCTGTACGGTGGTGCATGGTATCTTTTGGAGGAATATTGTTTTCTGACAGGAATTTTTTGCGGATGTTTTAATTTTGCATATCCACAGATTTTAATAGAGTGGGGATACCAAGTTTGAAGTGGTGTTTTCGCCAGATATAAAGTGTTGTGGCCAAGGCAGGCCTATCTCCTTTGTACGTTTATGTGTAATTGATACATCTGATGTTGCTGGTCATGAAACAAAGTTACCAGCTGACCATTCTGATGAGATATCTAAAGTGGCTGAGTGGAAATTTAAGGGGTAAACCAGTAAAGAGTGATGTATGATTGGCATCAACATTCACTTCAGAATTGATGTGTTCTCCACTTCATATGTTCTTGTTGAAGTGAAGTGAAGGCTCCTGGCTGGAGTAAACTGTTTCCTTAGTTTAGATTATTTATGGATAGAGTGTACCAAGTTTGAAGTGGTGTTTTCACCAGACATAAAGTGTAGTGGCCAAGGTAGGATGATCTCCTTTGTACCGGTACATGTTCATGGAATTGATACATCTGATGTATCTGATCATGAAACAAAGTGACTAGCTGACCATTGAGATGATATAGTGCCCGAGTGGAAACTTGAGGGGCAAACCAGTGAGCATGTTAAAGAGTGATGTATGATTGGCATCAATGTTCATTGTCAGAATTTATGTGTTTTCCACTTCATGTATTCTTGTTGAATGTTTGAAGCAAGTCAAGGCTCCTGGCTGGAGTAAACTGTTTCCTTAGTTTACATTATTTATGGATAGAGTGTACCAAGTTTGAAGTGGTGTTTTCACCAGACATAAAGTGTTGTGGCCAAGGTAGGCCTATCTCCTCTGTATGTGTTCATGCAATTGATACATCTGATGAAACAAAGTGACTAGCTGACCATTGAGATGAGATATCTACAGTACAGGTCACAATTGATATCCCTACAGCTTCGCGTATTGACAGTTAACTTGCGGCTTTGGTTTCGCATAAAATCATGTAACTCGCCTCGTAACTGTTTAGCTCACTGCGTAACTAGCAAAATACATATAACACCTTGTAAGTTACACGGTGAGTTGTTGCGTAAGTTACATACGAGTGTTTTACACATAACTTAACGCGAATTGAGAGATGTCAATTGTAACCTGTACTGTAAAGTGGCTGTGTGGAAATTTAAGGGATAAACCAGTAAAGAGTGATGTATGATTGGCATCAACATTCACTTCAGAATTGATGTGTTTTCCACTTCATGTATTCTTGTTGAGAATTTGAAGCAAATCAAGGCTCCTCGCTGGAGTAAAATGTTTCCTTAGTTTAGATTATTTATGGATACAGTGTGCCAAGTTTGAAGTGGTGTTTTCACCAGACAAAATGGGCCGATTTCACAAAGGGTGTTTAGACGTGTGTAACTTCGCCAAATGCATGGTGGAAGTGCGTGAATTTAGTGAATTTACGCATTTGTAAATCTTGAGCGCACTTTCTGACATCGGCCCAAAGTGTTACGGCCAAGGTAGGCCTGTTTCCTTTGTTTGTACATGTATCGTGTAATTGATATCTGATCATGAAATGAAATGGTCCATGGACCATGTGCTCACTCGTTGACATAGTGTAATGACAGAGAGAGGCACATATGAGCGAACATCTGGGTCAAGTCATTCCCAAGTTGCAGGACTTGTTTTTGGTCATCTGGAGGCCAAGCTAAGAATCGAATCGGAACGAAACTTGGTTAGGGTTAATGTCCCAGAAGAACAGATGACAACTGCATGTTCAGGTGTAGGCCTACGCCTAGGCCTGGCCTACATGTATTTTGTAGAGCTAGGCCTAAGAGGGCAGGGTAGGCCTATAGGCATAGGCATTTGAACTGCATTGCCATCAAAATACCACTATTGGGGGGGAGGCGTAGGCCTACCGGTAGGCCTAGACCCTAGGCCTGGATTGGGCCCATCAAAGTCTTTGACTGATCATGATTGTAGGCCTATGAGTTGATGACCTAGGCCTACTAACGTTAGGGCCTAGGCCAAGAAGGTGTGAAAAACCCTAAGCCTAGGCCTAGTCCTACCTGTCCAAACAAAGGAAAAGGCAACATCACCAGATCCCCCTGACACAGCAATCAGCATAGGCCTAGGCCTAATAACAGTCACACAACCAGTGAACATGGTGAACACTGCTAGAACTGAAGTGAATGTCATTGCTGAGGCCTACCTGTTACCATGGTCACTGTACTGACTGACCCCACCTTGGTCTCTGTGTGTCTGTGGTTCATTGAATAGTCACTAGATGGCTCCATTTGAATTCAAATGGACAAAAAGTGCAATAACTAACTTATTATTCGNGCCAGAATTCCAACCGGAGTAATATCCCATATTACTCTGGTCGATCAGCGGGACAGCACTCCGACCAGGGTGATATCTAATATTACCGGGGTCGATTCGCCTGACCGCACACCAGCCCGTGCTAATTATAGCCTGCTGGTGGAGGTGTGAACAAAGCCTCTTGAGGCGTATTTGGAGTATTTGTATTGGGGATTTTGACTCCGTTCGGTAATCGTAAATACAGTACACAGACCAAGGTCAAATATTGAATTACAACGCTGAATCCCACTAAATGATAAATCCCAAAGAAAATAATACACTGTTATGAGAAGCTGACCATTGAGATGACATCTAAAATGGCTGAAAATGTGAGGGGTAAACCATTGTGAGGAATAGCCTTAGAGAAGGTCAAAAACCCATCCCCACAATGTACAGGAAAAATGTACAGAGCTTAGGGTTGAGATTCCATCAGCTCAGGGTACAATTTGGTATTGAACCGGCAGGATCAGTGCTAGATTCTAGCACTGTTCTTGCTGGTTCAATACAAATTGCACCTTGGGGTGATGGAACATGAACCCCAAGATTTGTACATTTTTCCTGTACATTGTGGGATGAGTTTTTTAAATTTTGACTTTCTCTAAGGTATTTATTCTTCATGAGTAAAGGCCTGCATACACTGAATGACAAACTTTGAAATTAGTCACTACAATTATCCGTTCCAAAATACTTTTTTTGTGAAAACGTTCCATAAATGTTAATCTCTTCTGACACTTTTGCGGAGTATTTCAACATGTCGCCAGATCAAGTGTAGTCGAACTGACGATGGCTTCGACTAATTTCGACTTTTGTCATGTAGTGTATGGAGGCCTTAAAGAGTGATGCATGATTGGCATCAACACTGTCCGAATTGAGGTGTTTTCCACTTCATCCATGTATTGTACACGCCAACAAAAGTGCATAACATACATGTATTCTTGTCGAAAGTTTATCCATAAATAATCTAAACTAAGGAAACCGTTTACTCCAGCCAGGAGCCTTGACTTGCTTCAGAATGTACCAAGTCTGAATTGGTGTTTTCACCAGACATGAAGTGTAGTGGCCAAGGTAGGCCTATCTCCTTTTTTTGTACGTGTACTTGATATGTGATCATGAAACAAAGTGACTAGCTGACCATTGAGATGAGATACCGGTATCTAAAGTGGCTGCAAAGGAGCTGGGCAGAAATCAAGGGTTGTCAAACGTTCGGCATAACTCTGTAACTACTCTTTCGATCTGCCTGAAACTTGCACAGATGATGCCTTGTACTGAATGATTAACAACAATGACGACGACACAAAAACAATTGCTTTGCACTTTCCGGTAAATAATTAAATTAGGGAGACAATGCCAGATTTAGGAGGCCTAGAAAGACGAGAAAGAGTCATTATTTTACCGCAGAATTTCACCTGGGCTTGTGTCACATAAAATGCTGACAAGTTTGTGTCATATCTGATGATTATTTTAATTATATTTTACAAGAAAATGGTATTTTACAATTCTGGTTGAGCAAGGTTTACAAACCATTCAACCAGTCAGAAACTGACCACAGACCTGGGAATTGGTGATGTCATCCAAAATGACCCATTGAAAATGGACACTTCAATTCCAACCCAAAGGTAATTCATGTGAAGTCAAGTTTGATTGAGTCATTCCTGGTGAATTGTGAGTGGTTTCAGGCCTGTGATCAGTTTTCACATTGGTTGGAATACCTTTGTAAAACCTTGGTGAAGTGGCCGAGGTTAGGCGTTTGACCCAAAAATCTAAAACATATGTTTTTTTGAGAAAACAATTACGGTAAAACAATTACCTCTATCACACAAACTTGTTCAGCAGTTTACCTGACATAGACTCAGGTGAAATAATGACTATTCCTTGTCTTTCTAGGCCTCTGAAGTCAGGCATTGCCTCCTTAATTAGCAAAGAGCAATGCAGTTTTATCACTACTCAGTACAAAAAGCATCATCTGTGCAAGTTTCAAGCAAATCGAAGCAGTAGTTTAAGAGTAATGCTGAACTTTTAACAACCCTTCATTTCTGCCCAGCCCCTTTGAGGGTAAACTAGTAAAGAGTGATGTGTGATTGGCATCAACATTCACTGTCAGATTTGATGTGTTTTCCACTTCATCCATGCACAGGCCAAAGGCGTCCAAGCATGAGCTGGGCAGCAATAGTGCATAAAATACACGACATAGGCCTACTAGTAGATATTCTGACAGTTGTTTGTGACAGTGGGTCATGCTTGTTAATCACTTATATCAGCTGATGAAAAGAGACTTGGGTGCCTGTAACATGGTGCCGGAAATTGTTTTGCCTGTAACATGTACCGTACCAAGTGCTAAGTGGTGTTTTCACCAGACGTGTTTAAGTGTCATGATATGAGTGTTGTGGCCAAGATAGGTCTGTCTCCCTACACTGTATAGTGCTTTTCAGAATGTGTGGTCATATTTGGACTCATTTTACCTTGCAATAAAACCTAACCACAAACCACTAATGGGCCAGTTAAGTGTGCATGATTCTCTTGCATCACAGCAAAGACCTGACCGTTAAACAGCATGCACAAATACCGGTAAATGGTCAATTTGTGTTTAGGTTCCATTGCAAGTTAAATGACTGCAAATATGACTGGACATTCTGAAAAGCACCATGTACATGTACATGTAATTGATATCTGATCTAGAACAAAGTGACAGGTTTCAAGCCCCTTCAAATATGATTCTCATCTTGGTGGCAACTTCAAAATGTAAACCAGAGTGATCCATCATTGGCATGCAAAACCTCTCAGAATTGATGTGTCTTTCACCTACACCGATGTGTCGTAGAGGCCAAATGCAACTGGATGGCCACATCACATAAATAACACACGAGATACAGATCTTTTGATGATTGTTTGTGCCATTTTGGATGACCCTCTGCTTGTTTATAACTAGTGATGCGTTTCCACCACTCTCATAGAGGGTACCGTACGGTACCGGTATTGTTTAGTTACAAAGTAGTGTTTTGAGCAGTGTTTTTCAGTGGATGTGTTAAAATTTTGTGGCCAAGGTGGCGTACCTCCTTGTTTGTAATCAGTATAACAAAATTACAAGCCAGCCTACGAGATCACATTTGTAAATTTTATTTTTTTCATTTTTGTGAAGTATCCATTTTAACTGGTAGTATACTAAGTCCTCCAGGTGCCTATAGAGAGATTTTGGTGATAGCCAAGTGAAATCGGCACGTATTCCAGAAATTGTGAATCATTGCATTTTAGGCCTTAATTAGTTTATAACCGGTAACCGAAATAATATTTTTTGAGAAAACTCTCTGTAGGCACCTGAAGACTGCTTGTCTTTATGTAATGGTATAATCCGGAACAGCGCAGTCGGTAACCAAGTTCAATGTCTCACGCCCAGTGGGATTCGAATTTGGGACCCACTGACCGCTAGTCAGAGACCAGAACCACTACACCACCGGGGGAGCCCGGTTGTGTAGTGTGTACGGAGCAGGGTTTATACTTAAGTAATAAACTTGGTGTAATAGATTACCGGAGTTTATAGAAAATATATCGAGTTTTCAATTTTTTGCGTGCATAAATTTTTGCTTAGGTATCCATTCACCTTAAACTCGGTAATGAAAGTCTAACGCATATCCGAACCAAACCTTTGTTGCCTTTTCGTTCTCGTTCACGAGATGATGGATAATATCCTTACATATGGAATAATTGTTTTTCTCTCTCTCTGAGTGGACACGAAACGCAGCACAACCCCATCTTGTCGTATTCTCATACTGTTTGACATAGGCACGCTCCGAAATCCTGAAAGAGGTGTAACGGGTACCGCAGAATAGAAAGGTAGTTTCGATATCGTCGTTTGACACTCGGACACTCGATATGCTAGCAAACGATCCCAGATTGTATAAAAAAGCATCAGATTTTTCCCAGCGGTCCATAAGGGAGGAATCCACGTGTTTCCTCTCACAACCAAATACTCAGGTTTCTCTTTGTACCCTTCTAGACGATCATAAAGACGGACCCGGAGCCTCGGTATTTTGCTTTTTTCCATTAAGCCCATATGAATGATACTTCCATGAGCGGCGAAGAAATTCATTCCAAAATCATTAATCTTGAATTGGATTCTTCTCACCAACCGTATTTCCAGTTCATTTCGGTGTTCCACAGTAACATTACGGATATTGATATCGTACACAACTGCTATTTGAAAACTGACCATTTTTTGGTGAATGCAAAAGGTTGTAACACAGGCCACATTTTTCCAAACAACTGGTGAACCTCGATTAGTTTGAAGCGGTCTCGGACACTTCACTGATTTGTTTACTAAAAGAATCCTTCCAGCGACCACTCCCTCACTTACATCGACTAATCTATATGTTTCTCTGAGATTTTCGCATCTCAGCACAATGAGCTTTTGATTGACGACTTGGTGGTAATAAACGCAGTCTTCGCCCGCGTAATATGACGTGTTATAAACAACACGATATGCTGAATCATTATCCTGGCGGTAATAGGTCAGAAACGTGGAAAAAGGTGTCGTATCGTCCTCCAACTTATAGATAATCGAGTCAGATTCACTGTTATACCACCAAAAACAGCGTTTGTTATGCAAAACCATCGCAGGGTAAATATAAGTTGGCCTGATTTTGACTTTGTACATTAACCGCAACTTAAAAGAAACGACAAATGTGTTGTCAGCAGGCGGGGTATTTGAAGGTGATGTGTTTCCTTTCAGAATACATAGCGGGGGGCACTGGGACAGGCGACGAGTCGCGTTCTTCGTAATTCCTGAAAGTCATGGATTCAATTCCTGGCTGGACTAGTGAATGCTATTACAGTTGCCTGAAAGGGAGTAAGAAACGAAGGAAAATAAGAAACGGGAAGTTTTGCACTTTTGCGCGAGTTTTTCAATTTTCTCAAATTGGGGTAAAATATCGCCCGAAAAAAAATCATGTCATTAGCTCACCTCTGAGTTGTAGTCGTCATGCGGTGTCCATCGTCCGTCGTCGTCCATGGTAGTCCGTTAGCAGGGCATGTTTCGTAACCGCTGAGCCTATAGGTATCCTACGGCTAACCGACGTTAGGGACGAAATTACCTATACCAGACTGGGCCGTCACGCGGTACCGTGATGGAAACGTGCACGTGACTTTGTCGCGCCCAACCGCGCAATGACTCTACAAAATACAATATTTGTTTCGGCATAAAACACCTACAATCCTGCGTGGAGGGGACGGAAACTTCTCACCGTAAATTTATACAATTTTTGTCAATAAACAAGCAAGAATTCACTGTGTCATACTCACGTTTAAAGATTTTACAGGCAATTTTCGACCGACATTTACCTCGACAGCCGTAATGGCAGGCCTGCCATGCCTACCTGCATTATATGCCATTTTCGGCGCCATAAACGCCTGCAAAGCCTGAAATTCAGTTCAGGTATGTAGATAAGATGATAGAGATTGCATTTGGACAGGTCATTTCAAAATGACGCTTTTTTTAAACGATTGACGCTTTTTTGAAATTAGACGTGCTAAAGTCTCTTATCTTCGGGTGGCCTCGGTTAGCCGCGATTGTTGTTGTAATCTTCACAAGTAAACCATTGTAAAACGTTGACTTCAACTGCCCCGTGATATCACGCTGCAGCGCGACCACCATTCCCACCATGCTCGGCGAGCAGTTGTGCGGTTGCGCCACATTCGATCCACTTCCTCTTTTCACCACAAAATCACGGTAAAGCGCGAATCACGGTACCGCGTGACGGCCCAGTCTGTATACGATGACTTATAATAAATTATCGGCACTTTTTCACATTTTAGCGATCGCGGACGTAACTACCAACAAACGACGATCGAGGGAGGTGGAACAATTGCTTGTAGATCTCAATGAGGAACCGGAGGAACTAATCCATGACGTGGCGCTGATGAACAACTCAGCCATGACGTCGAAAGTGAGGCTAACGTTCTTTGACATTTAATTCTGGAAACTACACCCTATTTCCAGCCCTAATATACCCGAAATAGTCCATTAAATTTTGAATTTTACACGTTTAACATCAAGTATAGGACTGACTCAATGTCGCAATGCTTTCAAACGAAAATTCAAGCGGGAACAATGTCGAATTTTATCAATAAAGTTGACTATTTTAGCGTATACAACAGATCGAAGAGCAACGTCAATGATTCCGAATGACGCACGACGGAACGACGTACGACGTCAAAGAGGTTTTCAACGTCGCGGCGCATGCGTTTTTGAGTAAAAACTGAGTCGTTCCCCAGCGCCTCCTTTGGGCACTCCGGTTTCCCATTGTTTATTGTTACAAAATCGGTTGCACTGACTAGGACGCCTCCTTTGGGTCGGTTTCTTTGGCGGTGAACTCGAAGTAAACATTGTCTCTTCGGATGTGGGAGGAAATCATCACAGGGACTTGAGGCATGCATGGCAGGGGTGGTGGGTGTTTCCGAGGTCCAAAAGCACCCACGGACAGTGTCCTGACCCCCGGGGTAAAATACCCCAGAAATATGTATATATAATAACAAGGGATCTAACTCCAACTTTCAGGCATACTGGTGTTTTTAACTTCAAATCTTGCTCACAAGAAAACCCTGACACTTATGAACGGGAAACACAGCTTTCCACTCAGAAATTCCTCATCTTTCAGAAAAACACAACTCAGTTTCACCATCAAAGGACCGTAAAGGGCCGAAAATGCCCTTGTTTCCTCGCGAGACCCCCCGAAATCACATCTGTGAAAAATTACTGGCAGGACAAAAAGTGAAATTTTCACACTGTTTATGGCTAGATCTCCGCAACCATTCAACCGATCGGGACATTCTATATACCAATGGATAGCTAGGAACATGCACTAAACCGCTAACCTGGTGTCAACAAGATTAATCCACATATCAAGAGGTTATCCGATGAATTTGTCCAATTTTCGTGCAAGATTGTCAAGATATTTTCACAGGAACCACCATGCTGATGGTGAAACTGTTGTGTTTTTCTGAAAGATGAGGAATTTCTGAGTGGAAATAGCTGTGTTTCCCGTTCATAAGTGTCAGGGTTTTCTTGTGAGCAAGATTTGAAGTTAAAAACCCCAGTCTGCCTGAGAGTTGGAGTTAGATCCCTTGTTATTATATGTACATATTTCTGGGGTATTTTACCCCGGGGGTCAGGACACTGTCGGTGGGTGCTTTTGGACCTCGGAAACACCCACCACCCCTGCCATGCATGCCTCAAGTCCCTGTGGAAATCATGGTGTAGTGGCTACGCATACCGCCCATTGGTGGTACACGCATGTATTTCTCATTCTCAAGTCATTTTCTATTGATCGACATGTACCAAATTTCCTAGAATATTTCCGACACAAAATACCAGCGGACAAAGAAAGGGTTCCACAAAAACCCATCCAAATTGATCCGCTGGTGTAAGAGTAAGGCCGCGCACACACTGCAAGCGAAATAGCGAAGCGAAGACTATTATAGAGTTTTCGCAAAGCTCCCCGTAACGCCAACGTGAACGTATGCCCTTCTGTTCGGTGCGCTCTTTGTGGCAAAAACCTTTAAATGCCTCCAGAGTGTTTAAATGTTTCCGCCACATCGTTTGGCGAAATTGTCTTCGCTTCGCTTCGCCATTTCGCTTGCAGTGTGTGCGCGGCCTAAAGAATGTTCCCCTGTGGGGTTGGGGGGGGGGGCTGCTATTGTTCCATGACGGATTAAGATACATGCCTATAAAACCACGTGTGAAAGGACAGAATATCCCCTGTAATATTAACTACCTCCAAGGAATAATAGATCCTAGTTACATTCTAATCTCTTCGATTGGTTTCTGCATAAACTGTCAGCTGTATATATTTTTCGAGGAAGATGTCGGATGGGTGTGCAAGCACCTCCATCGGAAAATTCAGGGGTTCACATGTTAAAAGCATTAGCTAAGTTTACGCCTGTTGAAAATACCCGTGTTTTTCCAGGCGAGACCCGTGTGTACGAAACTCCCGGCGCGAGGTCACACTACTACATTGTAGTAAGTAGCACGGCGACAGTTGTGGTGCATGCACCGAGGGTTCGGTCATTTCCGTATGGCCATGTCGAATTAACGGAACCGACGGAAACAACGGAACCGAACGGAACCTGGCGGAAACAACATAAATATGTTGTTTTTTGAAATAATATTGTTTAGGAAAATATCTCTGACCATTAACAACATCATCTGGTCGAATTGAGGCGAATGTGAAACGTATGGGCGAAGCCCCACTAGTACCAATGTCGCCCGCAAAGACCGCCACTGATGATCTCATACCACTATACTATACAGAAATCCCAGCTGTGGAGCTACAGAACAAACCAGACCATCTATTGACGAGCGGTAAACGCTGACATGAAGGCTGGCATTCGAAAACAAACATAACTTTTTTACAGCCCCTTACCTACTCTGGTTAATTAGTAATTAGCGATTTTAAGGACGATTTAGTTCTATCGATGTCCAATAGATGACAGGACAGCGTAGCATTACTAATGACTCAGCCGCCAGGAGGCCACTGCGAAGGTGCAGGTCACATTCACGCATGTGCAACGCCGTGGCAGTTTACGGTCGGTCATCGTAGTTCAATTTTTGTGAACCAACTGACACAATGCAACAAGCCCTACCCAGTATTTATGAAACATTGTGTGAAGTCAATACCCTTCTACACGGATAAGCAAAGGGCGAAAATGCCAGTCTCAATTGGCACGCGAGAGGTTCTCTGTTCGTGTTGGCAAAAGTCAGTAAGATCAGGTAGTCATTTATTCAATGAGTCAATCAATGCATGTCATGCATCATGTACATAATAACAATTGGCGATGTATGGCATTGTATGGTGTACATGTGTGGCCCTATTCTACCCTACCCGTCGCTCACGTCGGTAGGCGCGAGGCATGTTGCATGCATGCGTATTGGCCTAGGCCTACATCATGTACATGTAAGCCTATAAAAGTGCATTCTGCAGATGGGCTGCTCACAGGCCATCTGCAGAATGCACGTCACAAACCTCAGGTACAACTATTGCAGTCTATCAATTCAGCTACTTGGCCTAGTAGGCCTATTCATGTTTCTCTTTTTCATCTATTTCAGAATTTGGCACTTGTTTTCTGTAGACGCGATTTGCTTCCTGCAACACATTATTTAGTGCAAACGAACTTTCGCAGCNTATGATCCAGTTCATGTGTTTGGGGCAGCTGTCATTCGACAGCGTGCATAAATTATGGAATGAGATACAGTTCTATTTGCCTGGTGCCCGTTAACTCGTAACACCAGATGTGTGTGCAGACGTTGCGGCACTAGGCACGGTGTTTGGTATGTTACATCAAGTGGCGTTCCCCCACTGCAGTGCATGGATTATTCGTGAATTACCAATTGGCGAGTAAACACAAGGGAACAGCCGTCTTCCCCACCGAAACGGGATGGATTTCCTCAGGGCATTAGGGAGGGTACGACCGTAAATGACCTGAGATCTCAGGATGGACAATAGGGGACACACAGAGAAACATGTGGATCTGTCTGCGAGCGTTTCCCAAACAACAAGGGGGACAAACTGACCCACAGAAACACTGGCAGATATAACACCTGAGGCTGTCGATGTGACTAAAAGAAGCCAACAGGAAGTTAGACATGCCCCTACCTTGCTCTAGCTAAAACGCTTTTTATGGGAGATTTAAAATACGTTTTAGCGTTAAAACCCTTTGGGAAATGTGAAAGAAAAAATGTGTTTTTGTCGGAGCGTTCTAAAACTAAAACAAGTTCTAGAATATGATTTTTCCTAAAAACATTGTTTCATCTTTTTAAAATGTATTTTAGTGTTAAAACAGCTTTGAAAATGTGGGCCTAGGTGTTTATCTTGTGTTTTTCGTGTCATGATGTCCTCCATCACTATCGAGTCCATCGCTATGTCCATTTTAGTGGCCCCCATAAGCAGATATAAGGCATGATATGTGCCGGAGTGGTGGGCGTCGTGTGAACGCCGGCCGCCGGGGGCCGCGGGCGGGAACGTCAGCATGCATGCACCATCGACCATGTGCACACATGCACAGAGTGATGCATGCATGGTCAGATGTCAACTCATGAACCTTGCGCACGCAAACACCCCCACCCAGGGCCAAGCCTTGACTAGGCCTATGATGCATAAGAGGGTAACTGGTGATTTCGGCCCACGGTGATTTAGGCCCGGTGATTTAGGCCCCAGTTCAGTTGGTGCCAAATTACCATTCGGCCCTGTGTCAATTAGTTTTGCTGGTTAGGCCTACATGTACTATATCATTAGGCTACGTCGTAGAATAAGAATTAAAAGCAGATATAAGGCATGATAGCAGTAATCTGAAAAAGCAGTAATCTGCTTATCTAGCATGGTACCCGTGGCGAGCACATTCACAGGATGCATGTGGCCCGGAGGACGGCATTTTGGTGGGCGTCTGAGACGCCGTCTCTGTGTGGGGGGAATATGTTTAGGGGGGGCCAACTCCTCCGACAATAATCTAAGTCTATGGGAAGCAGATGGCAGCAGTTCCTATTTTCTGATCACCCTGCCTGGTTGAAGAAAATACATTGTACCTGGTTCCGTCGGCCACCGTGTATGGTGTTGGGTACGCAGCGCCATCTACACGGTGGCCAGCGGAACCAGGCCAGTAGGCATTGCAAGTCATTGGAAGTTTCTTCCTGCATTTTATTCACTTAGGGGTAAAAAAATGTAATGCCACCCGCTTAAGGGCCACCCCCATGTCATTCTCAACACTTCCTGTGAAAATGGTGCCATTTCGATCAGAAACCACGGAGGAGTTCGTGTTCGAAGTTAAGGTGCCACCGTCAATTATAATATAGATTTATTAACAGGGCTGGAGCTGGCCATTACTTTTTTTAGTCAAAGTAAAGAAAATCCACTGTTGAACAATAGGCCCTATTGTTCAGGGTTCAATAGGTTCCTTACTTTGACTAAAAAAAGTAATGGCCAGCTCCAGCCCTGTATTAATAAGACAAACATTGGTTTTTAGTTTGATAGATAACGATATGAACATATCATGGAAGACATAGGCCCCTACATTTTTGCCATGAGCGATGCGTAACTTGTCTGAATAAAAAAAACTACATTTTTATGATGAGATAGGGCCTAGGCCTAAATCAAAATTGTATTTTTTTCAAGGGGGGACAAAGGCCTGGGCATAAGTAGGCCCCCTATTGTGCCTGATGGTGAATTATGGTCGGGCCTAAATCACCGGGCCGAAATCACCGTGGGCCGAAATCACATGAAATCCATACGAGTACCGGTAGGCCTAGACCTAGGCCTACCGGTAGGCCTACGTGTGATGCACAAAGTCAGCATGCTCAGCATATCAGTATCAGCTCAGCTACTGAGGCTGACTGAGGCTCAGTACAGTAGGCCTACAGTAGGCTAGGCCTAGGTAGGCCTAGGCCTAAATAATAATTAGGCATCCGTAGGCCTAGGCTAGGCCTACATGCATAGCCTTGCTAGGCCTGTACCGGTGTAGCTAGCCAGGCCGAGGCCTAGGCCTAGGCCTATAGTAGGGCCTAACAGTGACAGTGTGAGTGAAGTGCTAATTAGAATAGGGCTTAGGCCTAGCCTACATGTAGATAGGCTAAAGGCAGCAGGCATGACATGCATGAACATAATTTGACCTATACATACTAGGCCTCGGGTAGGCCTAATATTCCACCCTATTCCTACCTACCTACCTGTGGTGAAAGCCTAGGCCTAACAAATATCAAACGCCTGCTATTTTATTAGGCACCAAGTTATTTGTGCTACCACTACCAGTCTGCCATGGCCCAACACTAACAGGCCTAGGCCTAGGCCTACATGTAGGGTAGGCTAGGCCTATGATATAGGCCAACCAGCAGCCTAGTTAACACTTTTCATGCTCATTCATCACCATGGGTCATGCTGGCTTTAGGCCCTATACTGTATGTAGGCTGTAGGCAGTGAAGCTAGGCTAGAAGAACAAAAAGATCTCGCACGGGGCGATATGTCAGCCAAAAAATTTGAATGCAAAAAGGGAACGAATCATTGTTTACAAACACTCATTTCCTGCATTTCCTGCATCATCCTTCTGTTTACAAAAAGACTGTCAATTCGCTTTAAATAAACCAGCATTAACAATTTTTTTATCTTTCAGTGTGGAACAATTCTTGTCCCCTCAGGCCTCAACACCAGGTGCTGAGTTTCTGATAACCTCGCAGCTTCCCCTTAGTGTCAGGGCCAAAAAAGATTTGGCATGGGGTCCCATTCCCCCCTTTTTTCTTTTAATAGGGTCATTGCTTTGGAATACTGTAGCTCGGGCCGGGGGACAGGGGTCCTTTCTCTAGGCCTTGTATTCCATTGCTCTTCTCCTATTTGCTTTGGAAGACTGTAGCTCGGGCCGGGGGACAGGGGTCCTTTTTCTAGGCCTTGTCTTCCATTGCTCATCTCCTATTTTGTTCGCTGGTCAGTGCTTTGCAACCCTTCTTTTCCCTTAGTAGACCCTTTTCCTTGGAGGACAGGGTTCCTCTTTTTAGGCCTTTGTCTCCTTCCATGGTCTGTTTCTAAATTTTCGTTTGTCAGGTTTTGTAGGTGCTGTTCACCTAGGCTTCCTTTCTTTACTGTTGCCTCTTCATTTCTTATTATCTTGCTCTTCATTTCTTTTTCTAGGCCTAATTTGTTATCACTTCCTCATACATTTGTTTAATATAAATTACTCTTACTATAGTCTTGGGGGTATTGTACTGTTAGTATACCGTAATTATACTGTTAGTTTAATTCCTCCAAGCTATATTATACCCCTTCCCTTCAGCCTAGTCAAGCCTTACATTCACTAATTACATTTCTGTTAAGTTGAGCAACCACCTATTGGGGCTTGTACTCTTTTCTTTCCTTAATTGCTGTCACGTCCTGTTTGGATGGGATACTTCATATCTACATTTGGGTTTCAGCTCAGTCTGTTCTAGAGTTTCGGATTGTAAAGTACCAGCCTGAAGAAGACCCCGGTTGGGGTCGAAAATTCGCAAACACTCTGGAAATTGCCTTTTTATTTATCATA
>NMRB01000443.1:110423-135464 GCA_002633025.1 Notospermus geniculatus | reverse complement strand
GGAAAGAAATTTATAACAAAAATATTAACCCATGGGTTCAACTACAGTAAAAACCGATTTTCACGAAAGCCATCGCAGCGCCCCCTTATCTTAATTCTTGCTGAGGCATGATGGGACATCACCATGCACCAACATCCCACCAAATTCGACCTCATTAAAATTTGTCTGGACAGGGGGTATATAAGACCTCCAATTCACCTTTCAACTGCCACGATCGCCACCCAACGTCTCCTTTGTGAACGACTCCAAATCACTTCTAAACGTCTCTGTTTTGTTGATGAGCATCTTTGTTTGCTGAAGAACATCTTTGTTTTCTAAAAGCACGTCTCTGATTTTGTAACCTACGTCTCTGTTTTGTCAACGGATCTACTTTTTGCGGTTATAACCGCCCATACCCTACTCCATGACTCGGTGGATTCACAGGTCATCTTTACCGCCATGGAGTTGATCAACGAATAGCCCTCCGCAAAGATTACGTCAGTATGGTCCGAGTTTGCACCAAACGGCCTAGAGTACTAGATGAGGAATAAATTAACCAAATTGATTTGAAATTCGCAACAAAAGAAGATTAAATCGAACTTCACGGAGCGGTTTTTATTCAGTTTACGGTACCGTAAGTTACGGTACCGTACGGAAAGTTTGTGAATACAAATTAGTGAGTTTAAGAAACCATACGTTAACGCTAACGCTAACGCTAATTACGTCAAAATGACGTCACTCCCTGAAGAAATACAACAGATTCAGTCGATGTGACGTCAAAATCATGTCAATAACGTTAGCGTTAGCGTTAACGTATGGTTTCTTAACCTCACTATTGATAGATATTTACGGTACCGTAAAATAGTACTTTACGGTACCGTAACTAAAAAAATATACGAATTTTTGTGAATAAGGTCCCTGGACTGCCATTGGTGTATGTGGCGCTGCGATCAATATCGATCGAATCGAGTGGGAAACGTCGAATGAACGAAATACATGAAACACGCCGACAATAAAAGGCAACCAACACAACTTCATCAGGCTCTCGTTAGTATCAGTAATTAGTGTTATAGCAAAATCCAATGGAATGTTTATTTTAAGAGGTGAGGCGACGTATCACTTGAATCGATTCAGTGTGCATGAAGGATGGCAAGAACAACTTGGGTAGAACTGCGACTTCAGCATTTCAATCTGGCAGAGATCGTTGTATTTCCAAGTCCATTTCTCCTAAACCTTTGCCTGCATTCTTCAACAATTTATTTGACTGTAATCCAGAAAGTGTACTCTCTCCAGTCATACCAAATAGGTTTGCAAATTCCTTTCCAGTACACAGATATTTACTTGAATGATTGATCTTACTTCAGACCGCAGGCCTTTCGGCCGCATGGTATTGACGATCTTTTTGGGCCATGTCGAATTAACGGAACCGACGGAAACAACGGAACCGAACGGAACCTGGCGGAAACAACATAAATATGTTGTTTTTTGAAATAATGTTGTTTAGGAAAATATCTCTTACCATTAACAACATCATCTGGACAATCAGATAACCCAAAATGTAATTTTGATAAATAGTTTAAAACTCCGATATCAAAAATGGTCTGCAAAGTATCCCCAGGAATTTCCTGGTCGTGACGTCAAACCTGTCTGACCACAGACGAAGATCAGCCAACAAGCCATCAGTGACGGCCGCTCACTCTGCTCATGTCACTCACGCAAAGAATCCTGCTTTCAAAATGAACAACAGGTGTTTATCTTGTGTTTTTCGTGTCATGATGTCCTCCATCACTATCGAGTCCATCGCTATGTCCATTTTAGTGGCCCCCATAAGCAGATATAAGGCATGATATGTGCCGGACGGAGTGGTGGGCGTCGTGTGAACGCCGGCATGGCCGGGGGCCATGGGCCATGGGCGGGAACGTCAGCATGCATGCACCATCGACCATCACAGAGTGATGCATGCATCATGTGCATGGTCCAGGGGTTCTGCTGGAATAATTTATTTTGTAGCCAAATCTGTACTTTTTAAAATTATTTTGAAGATTTTTTCAACGATTCATTGTTGTAGGCCTAGGCCTAGGCCCTAATTCCTTTGGGAAATTTGTAGCCAATTAGGCCTAGGCCTAGGCCTAGTTATTTCCTTAGCCACTGAATAGACATGTTGCTAAAGTCGGCCATTTTTTCTCTGAGGGTGTAGGCCTAAACAAACACTGAATGTACAGTGAATGTACACCATTGATGTACAGCATGTTATAAAATCTGCAAAAACATAAAAACTTGCCTTGAAAATGTCTCACATAACATAACCATCAGTAATATAACATTAATATGCACTGAGCCTTGGCTTACATTTCGTAAAATAGTAAATTTTCAGAAAAGAAAAAACAGACTTTTGTTGCCAACCCAACCTTGGGTCCAGGTTTATGAATCATCTATGTTTCATACTGTGGGATAGGAGCCTGGAAACCTGGAGCTGAGGTTTGTCCTAAACAGGGCATGATGAAAGTCTTTTAAAATTTTTTGTGTGAAGTATCTTCACAAATTTCGGCCTGGGCACATTGCATCACTTATGTAGCATTGCTGAGCAGGTGTTCATTTTGGAACTTTTCACAGAAGTTTTTGTGTAATTGCAGGTTTTAAAACATGCTGTGCATCAATGGTGTACATTCACTGTACATTCAGTGTTTGTTTACACCCTCTGGGAAAAAATGGCCGACTTTCGCAACATGTCTATAAAAATATTAGCAAATGGCTACAATGAATGGCTACTGCCAGCAGAAACCCTGATGGTCAGATGTCAACTCATGAACCTTGCGCACGCAAACACCCCCACCCAGGGCCAAGCCTTGACTAGGCCTATGATGCATTAGAGTAGACCTGGTAGGCTAGACCTACCGGTAGGGCCTAGCCTAGGTTAGGTAGGCCTAGGCCTAGGCCTACATGTATGTGATGCACAAAGTCAGCATATCAGCTCAGCTACTGAGGCTGAGCTGAGGCTCAGTAGGCCTACAGTAGGCTAGGCCTAGGCCTAAATAATAATTAGGCATCCGTAGGCCTAGGCTAGGCCTACATGTATACCGGTAGCCTTGCTAGGCCTGTACCGGTGTAGCTAGCCAGGCCGAGGCCTGGGCCTATAGTAACAGTGACAGTGTGAGTGAAGTGCTAATTAGAATAGTGCTTAGGCCTAGCCTATGTAGGCCTACCGTAGATAGGCTAAAGGCAGCAGGCATGACATGCATGAAAATAATTTGGCCTATACCATGTATACACTAGGCCTCGGGTAGGCCTAATATTCCATCCTATTCCTACCTACCTGTGGTGTCGTGAAAGCCTAGGCCTAACAAATATCAAACGCCTGCCATTTTATTAGGCACCAAGTTATTAGTGCTACCACTACCAGTCTACCATGGCCCAACACTAACAGGCCTAGGCCTAGGCCTACATGTAGGGTAGGTTAGGCCTATGATATAGGCCAACCAGCAGCCTAGTTAACACTTGTCATGCTCATTCATCACCATGGGTCATGCTGGCTAACTTTAGGCCCTATACTGTATGTAGGCTGTAGGCAGTGAAGCTAGGCTAGAAGAACAAAAAGATCTCGCCAGGGGCGATATGTTAGCCAGGCCTTGAAGTTTAAGGCGAGCTGTTTTTGTGAACAACAGAAATTCTATTGTTCACAAAAACAGCTCGCCTTAAAACTTCAACGCCTGGTCAGCAAAAAAATTTGAATGCAAAAGGGGACGAATCATTGTTTACAAACACTCATTTCCTGCATTTTGATTGGCTGTGAGGGCAGTGTTTACAAACATCATCCTTCTGTTTACAAAAAGACTGTCAATTCGCTTTAAATAAACCAGCATAACAATTTTTTTATCTTTCAGTGTGGAACGATTCTTGCAACAGCAACAGCGACAAATTAGGAAGAGCCCGGGGGATGGTCACTGCATCCTTCATTCCATCTCCTGTTGCCTTAAAGAGGATTTCAACACGCTGATTGACTGCAAGACTGTTTTAAAGAGAGAAATATACACTCACATCAGTCATTACCAACAATTTTTGACAAGTAACATTGATATATTCACTGACCTGGAGAGGTATCTCTGTGAAAAGTCATGTGACTTTGATGTGATTGATTTAGTGATTCCAGCAATGTGCAATGCACTTTCAGCCAGTGCAGTAATTGTGGAACAACGTAATGGATTTATTTTAAAAGAGACAAAGGTGACTCCAACTAGAGCAGTTGTTGAACGTAATCACGGTCATCGACAGATTTTTCTTTTGAAATCACGAGGCTCAGACCATTATGACAGTTTAGTTAAAAAGTCGAGGAAAGAACCACTGAGAGAAGTGGGTCAGGTGAGTGCATACAACATGCCGTGGCGTACATGTAGGTATGGTGTTACATTAGATACTTCAGACAAGGAATTGAAATGA
The DNA here is from genome assembly GCA_002633025.1 of Notospermus geniculatus. Taxonomy (NCBI): domain Eukaryota; kingdom Metazoa; phylum Nemertea; class Pilidiophora; order Heteronemertea; family Lineidae; genus Notospermus; species Notospermus geniculatus. The sequence continues at coordinate 131,051 of NMRB01000443.1, read as the reverse complement.
TCCCTGCTGCACAAAAGTTGAAACAGCCCAGTTAAATAAGAGCCCATGGATGCCGTAGACAAGGTTGAACTAAAAACATGACTGTCTGATTTTTTTTTTCTTCAGAATGCCTTTCGTGGAAGCAGTCCAGGGGAGGTTAACTGCCATTCAAATATCCGGGTGGATGCTTCATTGAATGGGACGCGGATGACAGTTGTAAGCAGTGAGGATGATGATGAGTACTGCCATTCAAATGTCATGATTGGTTCTTCCTTGGATGAGATGGAGACTGTACTGATCAGCAGCAGTGATGATGAAAGTCATTATGATGATGCCATCAGCATGGATGCCATGGACAAGGTTGGAAAATAACTTCATTATTCACATCATGAAAAAATTCAAAATGGGGCAACTCACACCTGTCATATTTTTTTGCAGAATGCCTTCCTTGGAAACAGGCTACACCAGACTTACCTCCGAAATTACAAGGTGGACACTTCCATGAACGAGACACAGTCGATCAAATATCCGGGTGGATGCTTCCTTGAATGGGACGCGGACGACAGTTGTAAGCAGTGAGGAAGATGATGAGTACTGCCATTCAAATGTCATGGTTGGTTCTTCCTTGGATGAGATGGAGACTGTACTGATCAGCAGCAGTGATGATGAAAGTCATTGTGATGATGCCACCGGCATGGATGCCATGGACAAGGTTGGAAAATAACTTCGTTATTCACATCACTTATGAATGAAAAAATTCAAAATGCGGCAACTCACACCTGTCATATTTTTTGCAGAATGCCTTCCTTGGAAACAGGCTACACCAGACTTACCTCCGGAATTACAAGGTGGACACTTCCATGAACGAGACACAGTCGACACTTTTAACGAGTGATGAAGATGATGAGAAATGCCATTCAAATGTCATGGTCGGTTCTTCCTTGGATGAGATAGAGACCGTGGGCCTACTGACCAGCAGCGGTGATGATGAAAGTCGTTGTGATGATGTTGTCAGCATCGAGTCGGAATTGGACTGCCCTAACATTTCAGGTGCCACCGCTAGTGAATTTTATAGGGGTAATCATTCTATGCCAGTTTTCCACTCTGGCAAACGTACCTTCACTTTCACAGACTTTTTTCATGTGATTAAAGACAGTCCGCCAGCACATCTGTGTACAGTGGTACCCTCTCTGGTTGAAGACAATTGTGTATTTCTGGCGTCTGTGTCCCCTGGTGATGTAGATGTGAAGGACATAGGCTGTGATGGTCACAGTAGGTGGATGTGTGATGGGGTGAGGTCATTTACCTTTCATTGTGAAAACTCTGGTAGGTACGAATTGCAAAGCAGGAAGAAGGTTGCGTCACTTGGGAAAAGTGATTATGCTCTAGTCAGGAAGTATTTCCACAACAAGCACTCACCTGACTTTCAGAAAATGATAGTAATGATACAGAACTGGAGAAATCAAACAGTGAACAACATTGTTCTGATCCAGTACTGGTTCACTGGTGAAACGCACCCTGTTGGTTTGTATAGGCATGGTAATTCAAAGCAGAAATCACACACGTACAGTCGCACCAAGCCGTCTGTGGTTGATAAGGTAAAAGTGAAAAGTGCTTCAAAGTCTGTCTCGGAAGCTGTGGCTGTCACTATACAGCAGCAAGGTGGTGTCAGTGAAATTTGCTCACCCGCTGACATCCCCAACTGTAAACAGATATACGATCTGAAATCGAGGTGTAGAGAGGTGCTGAAGGGGGATATGTCTGCAAAAGATGAGCTTGATGCCATATGGGAAATGGCTTGTAATGAATTTGGTTATGTTGTGAAGGCAATTTTAGATTTTCCTGAACCAGTCATTGTCCTCGCCACAGATAAGCAGTTGTGTGACATTGAGAAATTCTGTTGCTCAGAAATTGAATTCTACCCTATGTCAGTGGACCCCACATTNGGAGGAGCTTGCACAAATGACAGCAAATGCTTCATGGCATGAGGAAAAGCTCATCTTTATGTATACGTGCTCAAGCATTTTCTATCTGACGAAGCTGATGCTCGCAAGACAAAGCTTCTGCTAATTCTTATAGGGAGTTGCTTCTTCTATGAAGCAAAAGCAAAATTTTATAAATACCACTTCAAGAAAAAGCCCAGAAAAAGCAAATGCTAGTTTTTATGAATTCGGCCCAATATCAGATATGGCTTGGATGAATACAAGTCTCAGTTCATGGAAGAAATGTTTGATTCTAAGTGTGGCTGAAAGGGTAAATGTCGTCCTGGGTATATACGAAGATTACCCAGGATCTCAATCTTCACTAAAACAACACCCTGGGTGTAGTTTCGGTAGCCGAACATCACCCAGCATCGTAGTATGACACCTGGATTCGAGGTTGTCTCGCCTGTGGTCACATGACCGCCTGAAGAATGTCATCAACAGCTACACTCAACAAGTACCGCGGCACGATACCGCGAGATTCCACGGGATTTCTAAATAGGACTCGTTCCTACGCAATGATTTCGGATGCTGGGTGATGTTCGGCTACCGAAACTACACCCAGGGTATTGTTTTAGTGAAGATTGAGATCCTGGGTAATCTTTGTATATACCCAGGACGACATTTACCCTTTCAGCCTAAGTGTGGGTTAACAGAATGTCCAAGTGTCAGTCAGTTCCACTCGAGATTGGTGGAGTTGTCACTGGAATGGTTGACCAGAGAGCCATCAGGTAGATTTTTAGATTATGTCAGAAGCCGTTACACCATGATAGAAGAGAATTTGCTAGCAAGTGTTCGCACAGCTGCAGGTCTTGGTCAACCTCCTGTCAAATTTTATACCAATGATTCTGAGGCTATGAATTCTAAACTGAAAGCCTGGTTGCAATTCAAAGAGAGAAGCCTTCCAAAGTTTGTTCAAGAAGTTTCCAGTATTTTAAATGCCCAAGAGGAAGATTTTCGCAAGGCCTTTGCGAATATCAGTGGGAAGTACTTTGTGAGGCATGCCTTCAAAAGCAGACTTCTGCACGAGCAGTATTTTTGTCTGAACCCCAAACAACGGGAAGCATTTTTTCGGAAAATAGATCGTACTTCTCTCCTTGAATTACATGCTGGGAGTTCTGGGACTTCATCATCAGTTTCATTTGACCTGAATCTTGCTGATGCTGGATGTTCGTCATGTGACTACAGAAATGCTGGAATTTCAGTAAATCAGTACACACTGAAGGGAATTTGGTCAAAGGCTGCATCTATTGTGAAGGATGCAGAAAACGCCTGTACCCAGGCACCTTGCAAGTCAGATGGTGTTGTGAAGTTTTCTGTCCTGGAGAATGTTTCCGTTGGAGACAAACTTGTTGTAGTTAGTTGGGTAAGAGTCACTGGTAAGTTTGCCTGCACTTGCCCTTCCTACAATATTCATTCTATTTGTAGCCATACAGTGGCATGTTCTGAAATCAATGACAGTCTAAAAGACTTCCTGGCTTGGCACAGGTCAGCCCAAAAGTGTACTAATAAACACGCACAATGTACACAAAAGTTCAATCTTCAGGCTATGGGCCAAAAGGGAGGTCGAATGAGGCGAAAGAGGAAAGCAAATCCCACAGTTGACAGTCTTAGCAGCGTGAATCCATGTTCTCTTGAAACATCTCTTGCATGTCAAGATCCTCATGGACACCAGAATAAAATAGGCCTTAGAGCCTTAAGTGGCACTCAAATTAGAAAGTGCTATGGATGTGGCAGAAATATCAGGACCCCTCCAGCTGTCCCACCAGCCCCACATAACTATGTTTTTGCTGCCCAGTTACTGTACTCTTTCAACAACCCCAATACTGGCATGTTGAAGATCACCAAGGGCTGGAAACATTTCCACTTGCGAAAGGGGTGCATCAAAAACCATCTTCATCTTGGCTTTCACATTTGCTTTACTGTCTCACCACAGCTGCAGGTTGTCCACAGGGAGTTGCTGAATCGAGAATTTGGTATTGACTACTCATTGTTTGCTTGATTCAGGTGCCTTAGAAATGGAAGGGTAATTGTCATACGTGTCCAATTACAGTGAGAATCTGTTCGATATACAGTTGATGTTTCTGCTCATAACAAATTTCTCATGGAGGTGAAAGGGTTACATGGAAAGTTACAAGTTGTCATGGTTGTAAAAAAAATGTTGCAGGTTTACATGCAGTGTGGAAAGTGTTCTTTTAATGTCACACCACTTTTATTGTGGTCATAATATTGTCATTGTTGCAAGTCTCAGGCCCGGTTTCACCAGTCATACTTAAGGTCGACTTTGTGCTCACGCTAACCCAGGAGCTAACCTCAAGCGTTCTCAACCTCAAATTAATTGTAATGGCAAATTATGTTACTTAGTTGAGGTCAACCTCAAACTTAACTTTGAGCATAGCTGGTGCAACCGGGCCTCAGTGTTTGGGAATGATCTTTCCTTCTCTTCAGTCAATGTCAGTAGGCCTAATCGTGACGGAATCAATAGCCCTGTTTACATAGAAATCCCCGGGCTTTTTAAGACCCGGGTCTTGCCCGTCTCTGAAAAATCCCTCCTGAGACCTGGCGTGCGTTAGCACAACTCAAATTTTGTGACGGGGACCCAAATTAAGCCCTCCAAAAACTGTTCGATGGAACAACTTGACCCAAAGCGCTCCAATGTGCTATGTGCCCCCTGCAGATGACCTATGTGTTATGTGCATGTGAAGTTCCAGCTCGATCGGACATCCAATATGGCCACAAGGTGGCATAAACCCCAAAAATCATCAAAGTCCCACCTGAAAATGACTTGACCCAGATTGCTCATATAACTGATATGTACCTCCCTCTGTCATTAGACTGTTATGTCCAACCCAGTGAGCACATGGTCCATGGACCATTTCATTTTATGTACCGGTAGTGTATGAACAGGGCTAATGTTTAGTTCATTTACATGTACTTTCAGTCCTTGTGTAATCATGTTGAAATAATGCACGACAGTGTAGGCCTACTGTTCTTATTTTAAATGTTCTTATTGTTCTTATTTTATTTTAAATTTGTTATTTTTGTTACTCCGGCTATTTTAATCCGTCTGATTCATCGCAGTCGGGTTAATCTCTGGTCATCAGTACACAGAATGTGTTTTAGTCATTTTCATTTTCATGATTTATACTTTTACTATAGAACAGAAAATCTATATTCTTTAATCCGGCCATTTCATTCATCAATTTGGGTGATTCAAATTCAGGAATAAAACAGTTGTTATTTTGGAAACATGTTTTGCTTGTTAATTGATTTTATGATCTGGGTGCATCCTTTAGGTCTTACTCCCATGGCATCCAATCGCTGGCACATATCCATCAGGTGAAAACACTCCAATGGCTGAAGTGACAGGTGAAGACATTTGATGACATGGACTGGTTTAATTGTGCTGAACATCTGGCAAAACATACAATTCTAGGTTTTGACGGCCAAATAGGTTAAAAACATTCCCCCCTCCCCCGAGAAGGGGTGCCACTTCCCTAGTGTGGGCCTATGACGTCTAGGGGGCAAAATTGATAGAGTCTGGAGGGTGAAGCAGGAGGGGGGCCCTCCCCCCCAGAAAAAAAAATTGTAAATCTACACCCTCTCCGATGCATTTTCCCCACATCTGACACTACAAGAACTTGGGTCATAGGAATAAAGACTAGCAAATGCTTTTACTTCAGATTTATACAGCATTGCCTAATGCATTTTATTGCAAAATTTAAGTAAAAGCATTTGCTACAATCTTTATTCATATGACCCCCTTGTCTTATAATGGCCCTAAGTATGAGCCGAGGATGGACGTACCCGTGCGCAGAGGAAATGGTGACCCCATGTGTAAAATGAAAATACTTGTGTTGACCGTATTCAGGTAAGTCATGTAGAAATAGGCCTATTATTCTGCTGCATAGTTTGGCGGCTACTCGTTTAGTATTTTAGATTCCCCGGGGTATGCGGGGTGCAGGATACAACAAGAATCAGGACCTGCCTCCGCCAAATAGGCCAACGTGGGCAAATCGCAACGCCGAGTAGCGTAGTCGCGTGTTCATTCCAGTCAGCGGCTAAATATAGCAACGAGTCAGTACAGTCACGCTATCGGCTGCAGAACAGGTTCCGTTTGTTCCGTTGTTTCCGTCGGTTCCGTTAATTCGATATGGCCTTTCTGTATTGGCACACATTGTTGGAGGCGCGAAAACGACGTTTGTTCGGTTTGTTCCGTGGACTTCACAACTTTGCGATGCCAGGATTCGTACATGTATTATTTTGGCCGAATATATCCCCCTCCCAGTCAACTTTTCCCGATGATCACTGACTCATATTGACATCGGGAATGGACGATCAAGTGTCAACATTCCGCGTTTTCTATCTACATGTAAAATACACAGATGGGGAAGATTATATATGTACGTGAGTACTTCAATCAAATCACGGTGTAGATTGGTACTACGATCCTCCGCTAGGTGGGTTCAGGAGTGGTACCAATCTGATCACTGTGGGTTGTTTAATATTATTTCTGGCATAACTCCTCCCCCCTATAACTAATTGTCGACCAGTAGTCGTGGTGACGGAAATCATTCTCACTCGAGTGGTTAGGGATTTAGTGCTGTAACAATGGGGTGTCTAGAAAGCAAAGACCTAAGACCCAAGACCTAAGACCTCTAGAAACACAAGACCCTGGATACTAGAAACATAAGATCCTACTAGATAATGTCCAGGGGGGAAATGTCCTGATACCGATTCGATTCAGAAAATGTGCTCATTTGCCTGTTTTCGGGGTGTCTAGAAAGCAAAGACCTAAGACCCAAGACCTAAGACCTCTAGAAACACAAGACCCTGGATACTAGAAACATAAGACCCTACTAGAAAACTAAGACCCTGGATACTAGAAACATAAGACCCTACTAGAAACATAAGACCCTGGATACTAGAAATATAACCACTACGCTACCTGGTCTCACGGTCAGCCTTGGACATGTTGGAATTTTTCTTTGGGTGATTCGGAAAACCTGTTTAATGTCATAGTGCACGCCATTCACTGAGCCTTATTTTCTACCCCTACCCCAGCCCTAAGGGCCTAACCCTAACCGTACCCTACTCCTATACCAGCCCTAATTCTAACCTCTAGCCCTAGCCCTAAGGGACCTAACCCTAAAGGAACTATCCCTAAGAGACCTAACCCTAAAGGACGTATCCCTAAAGAACCTAACCCTAAGGGACGTATCCCTAAGGGACCTAATCCTAAGGGAGCTATCCCTAAGGGACCCAACCTATCTAAGGACCTAATAACCCTATGACCAAAACCCCCTTCCCATGGGTGACGTCATTATGCATCACGTGGATATCTAAAAAAGGCTCATGCTGTAAACAGTACGTCATACTGCCGTCTGATTGGTTGATATACACACTAGCCGTCATTTGCAATTGTCAATGATTTTAAAGATTGTTTTTACTGCTATCAAGTCACGCTGGGTCACTAGGCCATTCGAGATGATTCAGGTTAAAGGTTCATCTTCTCAGCCAAAATTGAACGAAAAGTCACAGGAATCTTTTCTTCATTGGATCTTTTGACTGGGCAAGTCAGATTTGATGTGCATGCCCTAGTTTGGCCGAAAACGTGGAAGAAAGAAAAGTGGTTGACAATAATTCCTGCGAAAACAATACTGACCACACCACTGTGGTCACAACTTACTATCAAACGAAATTTCCCCAAAAAATTGACGGGGGTATAAGGCCTTTAATACACCTCTAACTGCCAGTGTGAGTGGATAAAAGAGAGCGCTAATAAGGAATGAACATAATTCTGGTAGGGTCTTATGTTTCTAGTATCCAGGGTCTTAGTTTTCTAGTAGGGTCTTATGTTTCTAGTATCCAGGGTCTTAGTTTTCTAGTAGGGTCTTATGTTTCTAGTATCCAGGGTCTTAGTTTTCTAGTAGGGTCTTATGTTTCTAGTATCCAGGTTCTTAGTTTTCTAGTAGGGTCTTATGTTTCTAGTATCCAGGGTCTTAGTTTTCTAGTAGGGTCTTATGTTTCTAGTATCCAGGGTCTTAGTTTTCTAGAGGTCTTAGGTCTTGGGTCTTAGGTCTTTGCTTTCTAGACACCCTGTAACAATGCATAAGAGTACTTTTCTTCGAATAATACGTCTTTGTATAAGTCACCGCAAAGGTAATTTCGTCCGTTACGTCGGTTAGGAGCAAGATACGTACTGGCACCAAACTTGGTACGTATGTGCCCCTAGGTCAGATGAGCTTAAGACACCAAGTTTCGGTCCGATTTGATTCCTGGATTGGGCAACAGAGGCGCTAAACCGAAAACCTTTAAAATGCTATTTCGCCTTAAATGTTGGTCGCATCGTCACCAAATTTTTATTGTTGTTATAAATTTTTATTGTAGCTACTGCAGCTAGAAGAATATTCTGAACCTGATCAAATATGTATGTAGCTTTTATGTGTACAGCAAATTTCAGCCTGATCTGACTGCTGCCAAGCAGCCATCTTGGAAAATGGAACTCTGACCTGTTTGACCTAAAAAGCGCGTCAACTTGAAAACCCGGATGATATATCGTGTATCCTCATTAGATGTACCGAAGATAAATCAGTGATGTTCCATCATGAAAAATATATAACACTAAAAATATACAACTCGAAATCCGCAAATCTAAGCTACTTTCTTTCAATAAATAACGCTATCAGCCCAGTATTTTCTGGTGGTTTCTATATCTTAATCGAAACGCCGTGACTATTTGCAAAGCAAGTCGCTGTGAAAATAGTAGTTCTCGCACTGCTTATACAGCAGATTCTAACCAATGAAAACGCGAGGTTCACAATGAGGATGCATTACGATAATTTATGCACGGTGCGAAAACAACGAAGTGATTATTCACACGCCTAATTTTCAGTCAGCTGACTGGCGCAGTGGAAAGATGGAGTGGACTGTAACCCAAAGGTCGCGGGTTCGAATCCCGGTAGTCCTTTTTAGTTTTTCTTTTTTCTTACTTTCTTTTTCTTTTCTTTTCTCTTTTCTTTTCACTGTTGTGACTCTTTGAAATTTCTACATGGAATAGTTGGTTAATTAATCCTTTCTTAGTGGTGACACTGATAAACACGGCTACAACTTGGGACGGATCACACCCTGGTATTCGGACTCATCCCCATACTCTGACTCACAACCTCAGAGGAATTAGCTATCCTACTGACGCTAACCGACAGAATGCGTAACTATACATGTAGGTCTGGTGTCTAAGATCATATTTTGCTAATTTTCGGTCAAAATGTGCATGAAAAGCACGTTTTTCCGGACCCCCTGGGGGGGGCACTTGGCCCCTGCCCCCTCCAGCAACATCTCTGGTTGTGATGACAAATGTTTGCCAAGAGCTCCCTGGGCTGAGTCCACGTAGGGGACGTAACCTCACCATGCACTTGCACAGAATCAAACGTTATACTGAGATCGAAATAGGCCGAAGTAGCATTCGTTCCAAGCTGGTACCCTGCAAGTGGCCAATGTATGGCTCATTTTGCCGAATTCTAGAATTTCGCTGTGAAAATATCATCTTTTCCTAATTTACACAGCAAAATGTNNNCCCCGGGGGGGGGGGGGGGGCACTTGGCCCCTGCCCCTCCAGCAACATATCTGGTTGTGATGACAAATGTTTGCCAAGAGCTCCCTGGGCTGAGTCCACGTAGGGGACGTAACCTCACCATGCACTTGCACAGAATCAAACGTTAAACTGAGATCGAAATAGGCCGAAGTAGCATTCGTTCCAAGCTGGTACCCTGCAAGTGGCCAATGTATTGCTCATTTTGCCGAATTCTAGAATTTCGCTGTGAAAATATCATCTTTTCCTAATGTACACAGCAAAATGTGGGCAGGGATGCTTATGAATATCGAATACGTACTTGCTATGTAAATAAGAATTCACTCCTTAGTTACACAGCATGCTGTGCAAATAGCACCGGCCTAATCGAAAATAGAAGTCAGTGTTTTCCTACCACATCAGACTTGTCTGACGAGTCAGTTCCCCGAAATAGGTGAGATATGGCGCTCCAAAGATGGCTTGTTTAGGCTTTTCGGCATTTCGTGCAGCCACCTTCCTAGGTGATAAGTTTACTTCATTCCCGTAAGATGGCACTCTAACGAGCTTGCCAAATATGGCAACCGATTCTTGGCTCGCATTGGTTGTGTTACTAGGATTCCAGGATGGGGTTTGAAGTGGTCACTTTTCGGGCACTGCATCTCAATTAATACTTGGAATTGAAAGCTGTAACAAATGTCATTGTTTAGAAAAAAAAAACATCTTTCCATATTACTAGAGAAATTAGTATTCAGTTGAACGGTTCGGCCACAACGTGCTGTTGAACATGCCGAAAATTGGTGATTTCCGAGTTGTATATTTTTGGTAATTTTTGTATATTTTTGATAATGGGTCGTATTTTAGAACGTTCCGGTTCCTTAAAGTTAAGGCCGACCTTAAGTCTATTGTAAAACAACCGAGAACATTTTAAGGTGGACCTTAACGTTAAGGAACGTTCAAAAGGGCGGTTAAAGACCCGTTTACACATGCAACTTTTCATATGCAACTTCATGCAACTTGTTGCATAAACCTGATGAGACCAAAAAGTTTCATAAAAGTTGCATGTGTAAACGGGCATGCAACTTGTTGCAACTCGACCAAGCTGGATGTTGCATCGATTTTTCTATGTGTAAACCGTGCAAGGTAGTTGCAACAAGTTGCAAGTTGCTGCAACTTGCAACTTGGTGCAACCTAGTGTAAACCGCCCTTTACACAACCTAGTGACTAGGTTGCACCAAGTTGCAATTTGCTGCAACCTGCAACTTGCTGCAGTCTACCTGTGACGTTTACACATTGCAACATTCAGTGCGATAAGTTGCAGAAGTGCGCAACAAGTTGCAGGAACTTTGGCGGGAATCCTTTGTTCGGCAGCCATTTTGGGTTTAGTAGACGTCACATGATTTTTTGCTGTATTCTCATTGGCCAGCGACGTGCAACTTGTTGCAACTTCACCAGAAAATAGGATCTGGATCCTAATTTTGCAACAAGTTGCAGTAGTTAGTTGCAACAAGTTGCATGCCCGTTTACACATGCAACTTTGATGAAATTTTTGGTCTCATCAGGTTTATGCAACAAGTTGCATGAAGTTGCATATGAAAAGTTGCATGTGTAAACGGGCCTTAAAATACGGCCCCATACGTTAGTTATTGCGCCTTTTGTACTTTTCAAGTGGAGCCACCTAGTGACCTTTTTATGAAGTACAGTGTATCAATCCTTGTAACTTGGTCTACCGGTCACTGGACTTGAAACATGACACATCTTCTAAGTGCAATTCAACTTTAACAGTTGGTCGGATCCTCACCAAATTTACATGATACATGATATACAATACAGGTTTTTGATTTGACTTGTTTTTCAAGCTTGCAGAGGTCAAAGTTCAAAATTTTGCTGTTAGGCGGCACGTTTCGTGGCTGCTAGGGCTATTGACCTGAAACTTGGTACGTGTATTCCTCTAGGTCAGATGACCAACGACACCAGGTTTCGGTCCGATTCAAAAGGCCAACTTGTCTTAACCAGCAGGTGGCCAAAAAGCGAAAACACAAAAAGTGCAATAACACTTGAAGTAATGACTGTATCATTTCCACATTTTTGTCATGGGTGCAATAGCAACTAGAACGGTGAATGTTCTAACCTGGTTTCTGGCTACCTTCTACACGCATGTGTATGCCGCATTTTGACCATGGTCATGTTACCCTGGAACGGCTTGCCTGGAACATTTCAATTTGGCCGGGGCTATTCGTACCGTCATGGTATGAATAGTGCGCTACCGGCTATTATTTGTACCGTGACGGTGTGAATACCACGATGCAGGCTCATTATTCGTACCATCACCGGGCGGTGCCACCGTGGGAATAGCTGAATGATAATTCGTACCGGTACCGTGACGGTGATGCATAATTTGCTGCACTCAACTCCGACAGTGCGCACTGCGAAGGTCTAGAAGGATTTTAATCGGGATCGCCAGTTCAAATTTTTCTTGACGTGGNGACCCCCCCCCCCCCCCCGATTCTCCTTTCACAGTGTTAATGATGAAATATTAACTGAGACTCCTTCCGATTTCCTACCGTAGGCGTAATATCCAAATGAAGAGTAATCTTGCTGTCATTCGCCGTCGTCTGACAGAATGCTTTCTAACACTTCAGTGATAAGGTCGTCCTTGTTGACGCCGGCATGGCATCCTGTTTAGCGACCCTGTGCGGCTACCAAACAAGACGTTTGCTTGACGCCGGGCAAGAATGCGGTGATCGAAGGAGCTGCCGCTATGTTTGAATCATTGGCCGCTCGGTACTTGTGACGTGGAACAAAACTGTCATGTCTGTGTCGTCCATTGGCATCATCGATCAACCCTCAGGCGTACAGGGGTGGTAAATAGGCCCTATTCACATACATGTACTGTCGTTAATATTCATATTTATTAATTCTCTTCCTACTTTCAACCAACCATCCAACCGTTTCAAATAGCTCCCTTGCTGTAACATTCATGGGATTTTGTGATTGCTTTCCAAAAGACTTAATATATATGGAACAATACTGCGACACAAAAAATCTACACTTTTACTGATGTCCAAAAATGCGGATGCATGGAGTAGAATTTTACTTTAACTAACCAGAGTGCCTCTAAAATCGAATATAGATAGATATGAATGCACTGGGATGCAGACATCAATGATATCGCATGACTGAGGAATTTGATATTCTTTGTCACCATACTTCGTCAGAGGTCTAATGGGGAGCGCCAATTGGTCACGTGAGACTGATAGAGAAGACGCGACACCTATAGCGGCTCATTGTTCGAGAGATGCGGTTCACCAAGCACGGCCAATCACACCTTGAATCGTCATGAATAATAGGTGGCTCGGTGTACTATCAGTTCAAACCCACGCGTATATTCTCGCGTGGTCCGCGTGATCGGGGTTCCCTGTTGAATTTGTGATCGGTAAGTACAAAATGTACATGTTTTCCTGTGAGTGAAGTCGGCCAACAGTGAATGCACACCGTTGCATATTCAGAACAGAAACTTGTGTCACAAGTGCTTATTGAGGGTCATTTCACCTGGAATATTTATGAATATATTTAATACTAACATGTGTCTCTTCTCTGCTTGAACCTTTCTCAACAGAGCGCAAAAACTGCAAAATATCGCCTGTACTCCTATAACCTACATTGTCCTCCCAAAAGTCAAACGCCCTTGAACCCCTTTTGACGTGTAATGGGATCTCAAACGACTGGATTTTCAACAGATACTTTGAGGACGCAGTTAAGCCCCATTTCTGTTTGCATAAAAGATTAAATGCATAAAACACAAGAAAAGGAGTCGAGCAAAAAAGAAAATGCGTGTTGAAATGCCCTATGGTATAGAAACCGACAGTATGGTTCCCTTTTAAAGCGGTACAAGATTTTTCCAAATATGTGTATCCCCCAGGGCCAACCGGGCCAAAACATAAGGATTGCATTGAAGGATTGAAGATCTGAGCCAAAATGTGGTCACCTGATAGAAAGAAGACGGGACCTTCAGAAAAAGGGACTTGATGAGGGACCTGAATGAGGGAACTTTGGTTGAGGAGATAGTTGTATTCTGCCGACTCTTTGTCGAATACAGTCAAAAAGTCATACAGAAGCAATAGCCATGAGCCAACAGAGACTTTACAGACAAATAACAATTTCTGATTCGTGACTTTCAAGTCTTTCATGCCATTCTTTAAGCAATTTTTCAACTTTGGTGTGAGAAGTACGGAAGCATCAAAAGTTCCAGTCTTAAAATTAAAACAAGTAAGTTGCACAGGAAATTTACTTGATATATATAGGTAGTCACGGTAAAAATCCCAACACTTTACTTGTCGCCTAAAAAATTTTGTGTGATAAACAAGCCTGAATGACCTGTCGATTGAACGATACCTATAGACAGGAACCTTTTTATAAGGAATAGGTCTATCTGTGTAAAGAGCTATAACATACTTATCTTCACCAAATACATTATATCCCCAAATATCGTTGTTCCCTCGTTTTGGATAGGTCATTGGTGGAACCAGTGAAAGGACATCAGCAAACAGGTAACGCACTATGTGGGGTTCCTACGAGATACCACCCAGGACATGAATCTTACTAATGATCTTGTAAGAATCTTGTCAGAAAAATCTTACTAAGATTTTTCTTACTATTACAGATAATGTATCACTGGTATTTTCGCGGGCCACGAAAATCATTATTTACAATTTGTTTGTGTCCAGTCCTTCTTTGTCTTATGAGTCATTTGTAGGTGGCATGCCCCGCTAGAACTTCTTTTGACACCAAAAAGTATTCAATTTGGTGGGTTGTCATGTCCCAGAAGTCCAAAATAACAAAATGTAAACATCCATGTTTACAAACATTGAATGTAAACAATGAAGTCGTGATACATTATCTTTAAGACCTTACTAAGAAATAGCTAACGTACTTACATGTACTAAGAAAATTATAAGACTAGTAGTAAGATTCATGTCGTGGGCAGCACTGACTTGAAGAAAAAAAATCGCTGAGTGTTTGAATTAGAATATAAAGGCTGGAAGGTGAAAAATCAAAAAGTCCAGTTCTGCGCCCGTAAGTCATACAGACTTCAAACTTGCAGGGATGATACATCATAGGATGGAGACATCACTTTTGGGTAACATGGAATAATTGCATGGTTATATATATTTATTTCGTACATTGACGTACAAATACAGAATAAGTGCAAGGTGCAATGTGTAATGTTGATATTCAGTGCATATTATCTGTCAGTGTTTAACCAGCAGTTAGTTTAAGCAAAGGTAATGAATAATATTGTTAATTTCTTCCGAACTTAAGAAGTTCCATTCACTATCCTGCATATAAAGCAACTCTCTGATTTGAACCCCGACTGGCATTTCAATATTATTTACAGCGTTGATCCTACTCAGTAACACAGTCTTATTCCACTGACGAAAGCGATTAATTTCATATTTATGACACATACAGTTGAAAGATTTCCCTAAAGCTGAACGACTACCTTTCACACAAAGTGACATACACAGAAGGATGTACACATTATCCGATTTAAACAGGGCATCAAAAAAACGCACAAACCTCTTCTCAATTTGGGCTTGAATACAATAATCATTTACGATTGATGGAAGCAGTTCATTATGTGTGCGATATGGTAACTGTAACAATGAGCGTTTCTCCAGGCTACATATAAACTTTGTAAAAAAGGTGAGAACAGATCCCAACTTTGAAAACCATATAGAACCATGCAATAACTCTTGAACAAATGGTACTTCACCTCATGGTTAGCATACGACATAATTAAATCAAACAATGGATTTTTATTTTTCAGCTGCAGAAAAATCGGTGAAAATGTTATATTTTGGCAAGAATAGGTAGGCAGTTTAAGAAGGGGCTTATCTTTGGATTAAAACCCTCAAATAAAATAAAAATATTTTGTTTTAATGAAAAAAGTACTTTGAAGAAGACACCACTTTGGGGGTAAACCATGGATAGAAGAGCCAAATATTCTTGCCATAATCAGCACACCATAACACTGACATAACACTTCACAGCACCAAACAATGTGGGTCAGGCCTAGGAAAAGGGACAGGTCATTTCAATTATTAGTCAATTATTTATCATGAGTGGCCTGTCACCAGAGGTGTTTGCAATCAGGGCTATTATCACCTTAGCCTGGCCGCGATTTTTTTCCCCCAATCTACATATCCATTGCACTTTCTACTCTAAATTCCCACTTACCTGTCCCATTCCTGAACTCGGAAAAAAATGACTAAGTCCGAAGTTGAAGATAATGGGGTGGGGGTATGGTCAGAAACAGTAATGTTCTGCATCAATAAAAAGGACTTGTCAAGGGACATACGTTCATGTTTGCCAGGGCATGAGGTGACAATGGAAATCCTGTGGCGCAACGTGAGTTCACGGTAATGTTCGTTGGTGCATACGGCCCTAAATCGCTATGTTACCGGTGTAACGTTTTTCAGTGTTCCCCATCTGCGAGTGTACCCCTGCTATTGTCTGACGGAATAAGCCGCGACCTGACAATGGAGGACACAGAGAGAAACGTGTCGATCTATCTGCCAGTGTTTCCAGAACTATAGGGGGAACACTGACACACGGAAACACTGGAAAACTTTACACTTGTCAAAATTAATGATTTTAATGCATGAAGAAAGATCTCACACAACCTACATTGTGCATGCTCTCTTGTGTTATAGCCCAAGATCACTGGTGGTGATTCGTGCACTGCGTATTTTCTGGGATCATAATGGTTTGGCCAATCTTTTGCCTCCACGTCGGTTGACTACAGGAGTCCTCACTCAACTCCTTCCATGCCTCCACCGACGTCAGCAAAAAAAGACTGGCCTCATGCACGACCTCGACGAGTAAGGCTAGGGATACACTGAACGCGATTTACCCATCGCGCGCGTTGTTTCTTTGTTATTTCATGCTGCAATGCCTCCGAAACAAAAAAATTCGTGCGAAAATCGCGCGCGATGGGGTAAATCGCGTTCAGTGTATCCCTAGGCTAAGGCCTGCTTTCCATTGGAGCGTTTCCGTGCGCGGAAACGCTCCAATGGAAAGCAGGCCTAAGGCTAAGAATCCATTCACGCGATTTTCGCGCCGCGCGATGTCGCATCCTTTGTCCACGACCAACGCGGCGGAAACAAACAATGCTTTCGAGCGTCTGCCGCTCAAAAATCGCGTGAATGGACAGCCAGTCTAAAGCCTTGTTCACACTGCCGGCGCTATGCGACGCGGTGCGATGCGATATGTTTCGCGACTGGTTGTTCCCATTGTTAAGCCTATAGCTGTTCACACTTGTGGTGGGACGCGATGCAGTAAGAAGCGGTAGGGCGGGACGAGCGATTTCCACCGCCCCGACCGCTCCTGCAGTATTTTTCCGCGGCGAATCGCCTGCCGCGTGAGCTGAGGATTCTGGAATATTTGTCACAATTTGAATGACATGAATGATGTAATTTCTGCTAATCATGACCACCGCACGCAATCGCGTCGCGCCGCGCTGCGCTATGTCAAAACTGACACCGCTTGGCGATTTTTTTCAAAGCATCGCACCACGCCACCAGTGTGAACAAGGATTTAATTGTAAGAATACGGCTCGCTTGTCAAGTAAGGGCCAGGTCATACTTGTTCGCGGATCGTCAAGCGCATGAAACTGATCGCAGGTTTCCAAGGCTTGAATGTGCACACTCATTGAAATTGATCATAGTCGGCGTAAAATCTGATCCAATCCAATCCAATTGCCTGATAATAATAAAATTTGAACAGAAGATCAACATTCACAGTGTTCAAACTTGTATTACATTGTTATGTCACTTACCAATAGCCTTGGTCATGTCAGCCATCACCCCATTCACATTAAGTTATCGCACGCGGTCATTCTTCGCAAGGCTTGGGATCATGGGACAATAAAGTGGACAGGTCATTATTGTTTCTCACCATACCCCCACCCTATTATCTTCATATTCGGACTTAGTCATTTTTTCCGAGTTCAGGAATGGGACAGGTAAGTGGGAATTTAGAGTATTCGGGTTCTGATTGGCCGCCAGTTTTAGCTAGTTTGGCCGAGTGGTTAGAGCGTTGGACTATCAATCCTAAGACGGCTATATTGGGGTGGGTTCGAAACCCGCAGGTGCTTAATTTTTTTCTTCTTTTTTTCGAGTTTATTTTGTCTTCTTTTATTTTACTTGTTAATTTTTCAATCCAGATACCGCACTGAATGTGTCATACAAGACACTTCTCGTCTCTTGTTGTAGCAATGTACTGTTACTAAATACCAATTTACTTGTTTCGAAATGCACGTGATAACTCGAGGTTCTGACTGTGAAAGGGTCTCAAAAACACTGAGGAAAGTACAGTTAATTTGTACCCTCCCCTTAGACCCATTCAGTTACATGTACTGCGTATATCTACTCACGTGCATTGGAAATGCACACGAGACCTGTGCAATTGCTAGGGCCATTTTAGTATGGGCTAGTTGGACAGCATATCAGTTAATGGTGAATTGAAGGAACTGGGCCTATGCTGTGTAATGAAGCATGATACTGGATGGTGGCATATTGTGTTGTATTCAGATAAATGTATGTCACATGTATGTCACGTGATGTTGGAGCTGCGCGCGCATCGCGCACATGTTAGAAACTAGGTCAGAGAGGAAGGGCGCGCCGCCATGAGTAAATGAGAGAGATTGAGAGCAGAGACGACGATTATTGTATATTTGCAAGATAGATCGAAATACATCTTATAAAAACTATTTTGAGTTCGTGTAATTCGAGCCTGGACCCCCAAACACGACATGGCGACCTTCCTGGTCAACTGATAACGTTGAGTTCCTGAACTTTTTGTCACTTCGAAATTTGATCAGATTTCATCATGGCGGCGGCTTGCACGTTGTGCACGCCTGCATGTGCAGTATAACGAGACTGTGCATGAACGCACATGCGTGCCCGGTTTGATGCATTGTTGGTGTGCATCGCTGTGCAGAGGCCAGTGCATGAGTGTACACGAGCATGACGAGTGTGCACTGTTGACGGACGTGATTGATGCCTAGCTTTCCTTTGACAAGTCATACGAAGTAATTGCAGAAGGTGATTATGATTGCTGCTTAGGTAGCTGCTGACATTTATTTACGTTATCTGGATCAGTTGGTGAACTCATGCTGCTGAGACTGTGAGCTGAGCAGTGGTGTGACTGTGAGACTGAGAGATAGTGTTCGGTGTTGTTTCTCTTTTCGTGGATGGATACCGTCGTGACCGTTTTCGTTACATTCAAGTCTTCTTCGCTTCTGTGGTGTGCCGATTTTCAGTGTCAGGATAGGATGCTTTTCGCTTTTGGACATGGACTTACCCTACCGTAAATTTATGAACTTTTTGGACTTTCATCAGTGTTAAGTTTGGAACATTGCGAACTTCCACTGCAGTGCCCACCCGTGAATTTCGGATTCAGTGTCAGGACGTTTTCAACTGTGACTTTTGCAGTACATGTACTTTGGACATTTCGGATATTTCGGATTCTAAATGCATTAATTGACGGACTTCTCTTTTCGGACGTCGTTAGCTAGACAGGAGTGAATCGATTTCAACGGACTCGAGTCTATCATGAAGTATCTTTAGAGAAAACAAGAGTGTATCTTTTGCCTTCTGAGGTCGGGATCATTTTCGACATTCATTTGGACGCCAAATCCTTTATTAACTTGATCTCTTAGGCCTACTCTAGCCTAGTTTTTTTGCAAATAGTTTAGAACAATGTCAATTAGCCTGTGTGGTTTCACACTTTTTCTCTTTAACCTCTGTGTGTTTCTTTTCACCTACCATGAATCAAGATAATGCTCAGCAGCGACCGGCTTTGCGGCGAACTGATTTCCTCCCTAAGGCCTTTAACGGCGAGGTGATTGACTATGATGTGTGCCACGCGCACTTTCTATCCTTTCATGATTACCTTGTTGCCCACGACCTGAATGAGCCAGCAAACGCTCATGCCCTCGTTGAGGTAAATACCTTATTCAAGGCAACTCTCACTGGTAAGGCTCGACTTTGGGCCGAAGGTAAGGTTTTCACGGGTATTCAGGATCTGAAGACACGTTTCTTACAACGGTTTAGCCCAAGTCATTCCCAGTTCGGAAATGTTAAGTACTTCCACAGCTTAACGCACACAACGGGTGAATCGGCAGAGCAGACCCTTAATAAAATAAAGCTCGCTGCCCAACGCATTGGTTATGGAGATGACCAAATCCGCGATAAGATTTTACAGGCCCTCCCTTCAAGTTGTCAAGCTGCCGTCATCATGTCGGCTCCTGCCGATGCAGACGCGCAAGCATTAGCTGATAGAGCGCAACAGTACTTTGATTTTGATCCCTCTCAGAAAGTTAGCAATACTGCTACTGGTGAGCTACAATTTACAGACGAAGTACATGTTGTTCAACCACTGCCTCCACAAGTATCTTCGACTCTTGAACCCTCGATAACCTCGTTGGCTTCGCAGGTTGCCCAGCTCAGGGAAGGACTGGCGTCCCTTTCACTCGCTGGTGCTGGTGCTCACTCTCATAGCACTCAGAGGACAAGGTCTCCTTCTCCACACCCTTCTTCAGGTTCGGGTGAACACCAGTCTAGAACTATGAATCGTGATGGCTATGACCATTCTCGGCAGCATAGGAGACCGAGTAACAATAGTAATTCTGCACCTTCTGGTAGATCCACTTCTGCGCCCAGGCCCAGTGGCCCACGGCCTTACTTGCCGTTTGGCCCACCTCGACAACGAGCAGCTATCACATGTTATCATTGTGGGAAGCCTAACCACAAATGGCGAGACTGCAGGAGTTATTTGAGGCAACTTGCCCAGGGTCACAACCCTGCGTATTTCCCTTGTCGGCTACCGGTGCCTAACTACCCACCCCCATTTCAGCAGCAATCGCCTGCATCTTTGTGGCAACCGTCTACTCCCCAGCCTCAGTTCTACCAACCTGGCAATGCTCCACAACAACCCTACCCATTCCAATCTAATTCGGATTTTTAAGCGGGGGTTACCCTGACCAGCACACGGGTGTAACCCCTCCTCCGTCAGTTCTATCTCATTCGGCGTCTC
>NMRB01000443.1:89924-105637 GCA_002633025.1 Notospermus geniculatus | reverse complement strand
ATGGATTTCGGATCAATTTTTGATTTTCATTCCGTTTTTCTTCACGGAAATGTAGACCATGATGTCATGTTTCTGTAAAGTCCAGGATTTCTACTGCTTCTTGGAAGTATCGCTACATTGTTTTTCTTTGGGATCATCGTTGCTTTGCACCCTTGGCAACGCATCTGTGGTAACCCAGACTTTAGCTGTTCAATGTTTATCCTTGGGACTGTGTGCATTGTTGCAAAGAGTTTTGATACGTAAACGTTTGATATTACATGTTCTAAAGTGTTTTGCTTATTTTAAAGTGTGAGTGTGTTTACACTATATTTGCGGATGGATTTTCATGTTAAATCTGGCATTTGATTGTGCTGGTGATATTTTTTATGAGTGTATGACGAGACAATTTTGACGTTATCCTAGTTATTTCATCCTGTCAGGTGAATGTGTTTCTATGGTAACTTGAGGTTTGCTGCAGAATGTATTAAACTAGTGACTAAGTTTTTCAAACTTTGGTGCTTGGACCATTTAGAGTTTTGACTTTTGCACTACCTCTCGTTCAGTAGGTCGATGTTTTGTCGCTGTAGATTATTACAGATCTACGTACTTTGTGTGTTTGATGCATACATATATGTATTCTGCTCTCTGTCTGCAGCTATGGTGCTGCTGGCTGCATACAGGTAGTAGAGGTACATTTTAATATTTAGGGTTAAGAATTTATATTTTTTTTAAGGATCTTGTATGACATGCATAGCAGTGGCATGCGTGTTTCTTTTTTTCTTGTCGATGTGGGATCTAGTTAAAAGCTGGATAGGACCGTTATGATAAGGATTTATCAGTTTTTCAAAGTTTTTCTTTCTTTTCTTTGGCGTCCATGAATGGCGAACATGCTTTCGATTTCAGAGGGCAACTCTATTGGAAATGGTAAATTCACTATCTCGATGTACTTTTGGTAAATTTCTTGGTCATTAATAATAAGGTTGAATACTCGATGTATCCCCCCCTCAATACTTATTTTTGATGTTAATCTCTCTCTCTCTACCCCTTTAAGAAAATATCTTCACATCTTAAGAGTAAACAAATTTTCTTGCGATCATTCAGCGGGATGTTGTATTCAGATAAATGTATGTCACATGTATGTCACGTGATGTTGGAGCTGCGCGCGCATCGCGCACATGTTAGAAACTAGGTCAGAGAGGAAGGGCGCGCCGCCATGAGTAAATGAGAGAGATTGAGAGCAGAGACGACGATTATTGTATATTTGCAAGATAGATCGAAATACATCTTATAAAAACTATTTTGAGTTCGTGTAATTCGAGCCTGGACCCCCAAACACGACAATTGATTGTACTGCCATTTCATGATTTGAGATCGAGTACAGTGCAATTCCCAACATTTTCTTACAAGTACAATTGGGATTGTAGTACAGTACATCGCTGCAACTACAAGAGACGAGATGTGTCTTGTATGACACATTCAGTGCGGTATTTGCATTGAAAATTAACAAGTAAAATAAATGAAGACAAAATAAACTCGAAAAAAAAACTGAGAAAAAATCCGCACTAACGGGTTTCGAACCCACCACAAAGCCTTCTTCAGATTGATAGTCCAACGCACTAACCACTCGGCCAAACCAGCGAAAACTGTCAACCAATCAGAACCCGAATAGAATGTGCAATGGATATGTAGATTGGGGAAAAAAATTCGCAGCCTGGCCTCACCTAGTTTGAAAGGAAATGACTGGCAAAGTTTATGCAATCCCACCCCATGGATGGTCAATAAAGCCCCACATTCCCTGTCTATTGAACTCGTCATCATAAGGTCAAGTCAGAAATGGATAGGCCTGGGTCACTGTAGAGTGTTTTTCTATTCATTTTTGTTATGGACATTCCAACCATTACTCATATCCCCTCTTAGGGGCGCAGAACTGGACTGTTTGATTTTTCACCTTCCAGCCCATTCGCGAACGATGGACTTGTTACTGGAGTAGATAGCTTGAATAGTACATGTACATGTAAGAGATAAAAGCGATGAGTGCGCTTCCACACATATAGGCCTACTCTACATCGACGTCGTCGTCGTCCCCAAACATGTCCCCTCATCTTGCTCGTCATTCTGGCCTTATAGATTTCGATTAGTTGGTTAGTATTGCCAGAAAGAGAGAGATGTATAATAACTGCATCAAATGTCTATGGTAGTGTGAACCCTAGTCCTCTGCCTCAATAGATGGCAATGAAACTGACGCCGAATGGGTCAATGTCGTCCTGGGTATACCTTATGTTTACCCAGGATCATCCTGGGTAATCCTTTTCTTTACCCAGGACGGCCCTGGGTAAACATAAGGATCCTTAACTTTACCCAGCTTGGGAGTTCCCGCCGAATCATGCTGTATGTGCGTCTCTTTCGGCAGAGAACATGCAGTAGGATCATTGTTAAAAAGGGCCGAAAATTACCGCTATACCTCCTCCGGGGTTTGCAGTAGGAAGACAAGACCAATCCCTACAACTTTTCAAAAGGGACCGATAGTAAATTCTCAAGGACGTAGGAGCCATAGGCCTAGGTAGAACATGTATGATCCGTGTGCATTTCGTCATTTTCATGAATTTACTTTTTGCAGAACATGCAGTACGATCATAACTCGAAAGGGCTGAAAATTACCGCTATACCTGTTCCAGGGTGTGAAATAGGGAGAAAAGACCAATCCCTACAACTTTTCAAAAGGGACCAATAGTAAATTCTCAAGGACTTAGGAGCTATAGGCCTAGGCATAGTTCGAGGCCACCCTTCATTTCATGATTTACGCTGAATATCAACCTCACTACACCACTCGGGAACTCCAATCTGGGTAAAGTTAAGGATCCTTATGTTTACCCAGGGCCGTCCTGGGTAAAGAAAAGGATTACCCAGGATGATCCTGGGTAAACATAAGGTATACCCAGGACGACATTGACCCATTCGGCGAAACTGACATCCGGTCCTGATCAATTTTCCACACAAAAGGCGTCCATTGTATAGGACCGCGGGTTTCGGTGTACTGCCCTCTATCGTAGCTAGGATCCCCATTACCCCAGTCCTCCAATCACTTCACTGGTGCCGAATCGGTAGACGTCGTCCTGGGTAACCATACAGTTTACCCAGGACCAACCTGGGTAACCCTAAAAGTTACCCAGGACGATCCTGGGTAAACTTTAGTGTACTAAAGTTTACCGAGTTTGCCGATTTGATGGATTTCGTGCACTGATATATGACTGAAGTAACGTTTTCAAGATCCTCGACCGCATGTGAAAAAGTGCGCGAATTTCAAACTGGGTAAACTTTAGTACACTAACGTTTACCCAGGATCGTCCTGGGTAACTTTTAGGGTTACCCAGGTTGGTCCTGGGTAAACTTTAGGGTTACCCAGGACGACATCTACCGATTCGGCTTCACTGGTTTGCCTGTGTCCCACATGGAATCAATTTTAACATTTTAATCATTGTGTTCAAGTGCACCCGCGCTGAAACGGCACCAGCCGACCAGGACTCTTCGATCGGCATCTTCAAACATCCTGGTCCTTCCTTTATTATATGCATTGACCTTATTGATCAGAAATCAAGTTCAAGGTCAAACTTGATAATTTGAAATATCTCTGTAGCGGTAGAGTTTCATAACATCCATACTTTGGTTACTGAGGATGCAAATTTTGATTATGCAATGACCTTTATAATCATGGGTAAAGGTCAAGGTCAGAAGTCAAGATTAAGATCAAACTTGATAATTTCAAATATATCTGCCTGTGGTTGAGATAGAGACATAATATCACCCATATTAAGGTTATTGAAGATGCTCTATTTCGATTGTGCAATCATCTATGATCAGAGGTCAAGGTCAAGGTCAAACTTGATAATTTGAAATTTCTTTGCCTGCGGTACTCAGTCTTTTCTAGAGTTTCAGATTGTAAAGTTCCACTTGAAAAAGACCCCGGTTGGGGTCGAAAATTCGTGAATTCTGGAGATTAACTTCTTGCTTAATATCAGTTCAAACCCACGCGTATATTCTCGCGTGGTCTGCGTGATCGGTGTTCCCTGTTGCACTCGCAGCAGGTTGTGCCGTTTATGACGCTCAGACCCCCTGCTGTCATAAAAATCATCCAGTGCAAAATATTTCACCAAAAATATACAGTGAGTATCAGAAAAAAGGAAACCGAGATTAATTTGTTAATTTCTTGGACATGGTTAAACATTTTGGAAATTGGAAACCATCATTGATTACATGTACCTAATGATGTCCTCTTTCTTATGACACCAAGAAATCTAATTACTGTCACAGATGACTGAGCACGAAGCAGTTCATCGGCATGGAGAAAACGCGGAATTCCACGGAAATCCCCCAAGAATCCGAAACTGTAATTATAGCTGTTAACAATGGAATAAACTATGCACTGGCCTTAACACATGTAGGGTATAATAATAATGAAATAACAAGGCCAAGCAAAGCAGTTGGAATGCGGCCAGAGCGGCATTGTCTCTGTAGCTCAACCACCTTGCTACCTCGTATCTAGGCTAGTGCCAATGATAAGAGATAAGGGGAGGGGACGGGAGGGGATGATCCACGTGACAAGTTTCACACCAGTTAATAGTACTGTATAAACTGCAGAGCACCAAATTATGTCTCGCGGACTTCCGTGGAATTCCGCGTTTTCTCCATGCCGTTCAAATAACCATGTCAGAACTGATCTTGCACCAGATAGATGTTTTGGTAATGAACCTTGGCTGGCCAGTGCAGGGCTTTTGTTGGGCTTGCAAATTATTCAATCATCTGCATGTTACACATTTCACACTTCTTAAAAGTTGGTAAGGTTGCTCATTTTCTCAGACCAGCAAAATGCAGCTTACAACTGAGCTGCGCGTGTTTGTGGTAACAGAGTGGTTGAGGACTGGAAGCCTCCAGCAAGTAGCAGATGCATCTGGACAGGAATAAGCATCCAAATGTTAAGCCATTGAATAAAAATTTTGTTAAGGACACACTGGTCTTTCTTCTTTTTTGGTATGAAAATTGACGGAGTTTTTCAAAAATGTTTAGCCATGTCCAAGAAATTAACAAATTACATGTAATATCGGTCTCCGTTTTTCTGATACACACTGTATATTCAACGTTAAGCATACCTGTATTCTTTATTACTGGATATCAAAATCCTTCACTTTACAGCATAATTCGTCAAAAAACAAGAATTGTTCGTTAAATCGCGAGGAACATGGATAGAAAGAAGAGCCAACTTGAGAGCCAATCAGAAAAGTCATCGCATACATCGTCCACACAGACATCTGAACTTCGACGGTTGAATTGAGCAAAGTTGAAGTCGAGTAAAACATGCATGACATCCCTTTCCCGGTCATAGTTGACACAACAAGTCCTTCCCTGATGCAAACACAGGAGTAGTATCTTTCTGATGTGAGTCCAGCGACGAAACGTTGAATTTTTCACAAATTCATGACTTCAAGCGACATATCGAAGTTCTGAAGCCGCCATGTTTGCTCTGTTGATTCACCCTCGAGCCTAGGTGTATCCGGTTACATAAACAATGTATTTCGTGTACTTCGTTCACTGCTCAGATTCTGGAGCCGGGGTAGGCCTAATAGCTCACAGCTTGTTACGAGACCTGTCATTGGCCGCTCATCTCTCGGCGGCAATGCGAGTGGAAATGTGGGGAGTATTAGGCAAGGGTGGATTGAGCGAGGGTAGGAGTGATAGGAACACTTGTCAGGGCAAGATGCATTGAAGTGGTAAAAAACTGTCTAAATTTCCAAAACATCACTTGGCCTGTGGTTGCATTTGACGGGAAACCTGCCGCACGGAACTGATTTAGAAAAATCTGGCGGACTAGGGTCCGCAGAATATGGGACATCGAGGTCTTGGGCTCTTTAATTCTGCTCCATGTTCATGGTAAAAAAGCTGTGTACCTGGCTTACCTAAGGAGCACAAAAAGTTGTGCGCCTGCCTTTTTAATGACATAACACGTCTTTTCTCTCTCGTTTTCAGTAGGTCAGTGGCGGAATCAACGAAAGGACCCCAGAAAAATGGTAACGCACTATGTGGAGTTCCTACGAGACACCAATACTAACCTATATAGAAAACAGTATTGGCGAGGGTTTATGATTATAAAATTCCGACATGAATGGAAAAATCCTCAAGAATTGTGACCGAACTCTAAAATGTGTGGCGACGGATTCATCAGTCCATCATTCGATAGAAATTTGCGAACGATGTTTTTCGCCTACTCTCTGTACACTGCAGTATCAGACTAACTTACTCATTTTTCCATACTTACACTTACCTTACGTTGATAGAGCCTGCTCCCATATTCCTCATCGACGTCTTCCCCAAAACATGTCCCCTCAATCTTGCTCAATTGACAAGTGTATAACCCCCTGTCCATGGGGACCACACTCAAAGTGCGGCATTTTTTCGTCATCAAACTTAGGGCGGCGCATTGTATGATAGACACAATTTTAAGGGTGTCACCAAGATCGGCATGTCGGAAATGTTTGTGGGTTATCAACATTTTAAATCTCTGTGCCAAGTTAGATCCCATTTTGTTCAAATATGATGAGGTCATAATGAAACCTTGGCACTCTATATTCAATGTGTAGGCCTAGTTCACACAGCTCACGAAGATCAGTGAATGAACATGATGAAAGCAAGTTATTCCAAGAGTGCATGAGACAACTCTGGTCACCTGTTTTCTTCATCGACTGCATAATCCGATGTAGTTTTAAATGATGGAACTACCAGATAAAGACTCAGCATCACGACAGCAGTGAGAAGATCCTTGTCAAATAAGGAAGCATCTTCGATCGAAGGCCGAGAAATTGACCAGTCCACGGCGTATCTACCGCCTCGAGAAGAAGAAGCCAATCAGAATCGGTGTTGTAGAATTTGAGTCGTGGTCCAAATAGGTAGCCGAAGACCCGATATAAAGTGCAATATGATTGGCATCGTGCCAAGATACGCCGCCGACTGGTCTATTTCTCGAAGGGTGATGTGCGATGTAACTTAGTGGTGAGCAGATTGGCCTTCGATCATCGAAGATGATAAGGAAGAGACACGTCTCGCTAAGGTTTGTTACCATAGCCTCTTTGGATCGAGTGTTGATATTGGCATAACAAGATAGCCTACTGCATAAAATGTCTGACAATCAAGATGAAACATCAAAGCGATAAAACCACACAAATGCAGGGCATATGACGGCAGTCTTCATATATCAGCCATAGGCCTTTCGTGCTGTCCCTTTAATCAATAGCATTTATTGATTACTGTATTGTCTTTTCCTTTCATCTAGTCTACAAAAGCATCGTATTGTAACAAAACTGTATGTATATCACAAAGGGGAAATCGTTTTTTTTTTAATTCTCGAAAACATTATTAAATTTGACAAGCATTGAGAAAGGTCAAATTTTATCACTTCACATCAGGTGTCACCGAATATTTTAGGTCAAATCACGCAAATATCAGCGCATCACACCATAGAGAACTTACGATCTTTCAAATATCCTTAAATGTTAGGGGCCGTCTCAAAATTACACTGATGCCAAAAGAGATAAAGTGACTTCATCTTTTCCCCGAACTCNTGGCCTCAGCGATGTAGGGACGTTAGGCATGGAAAGATGATAAAGAAAAACATGTGAAGACACTAGTAAACCTCGTTCCTTTCTGAAGACTGCATATAAAAAAAGTCATTCTCCTGTAAAAAAAGAGTGACGCCATTTTTTTTCAAAAAAAAGATGAAGTGGGTTTCCCCAGTTCGACGAGAACCCCCTCCCCCAGACGAAGTCACTTCGTCTTTTTTGCATCAAAACAATTTTGAGACGGCCCTTTAAACGATTCTCCCTTGTATTATCATTAAAGCTGAACTTAATAGATATAAACCCCAAGCGGTAATCTCCCTACGCAGTTGTGAGTCGCGCCCCCTTCGGTTTACTCGCTCTCCACAACTGCTTAACTTCGTAAAATTCGCCGCGTTAGGTCAACAGATGGCGCTGAGAGAGTCGACCAATGACAGCACCGAGCCACCGGTAACCAAGTTGGCCTGCGACACTTTTTCATTGGCCGAGCGGTTCGTAGCCATGGTAGCACAAGAATATCCGTTGCCAACGGGCCAAAGAGTTCTGAAAGCAGCTTGCTGTAAAACTCGCGCCAGGCCCTGACGCCATCTGTTGACCAAACGCGGCGACTTCCACGAAGTAAAGCAGTTGTGGAGAGCGGGTAAACCGAAGGGGGCGCGACTCACAAATGCGTAGGGAGTTTACCCAAGCGGCAGAGGTAGAAATTACGAACAGCCACAAGGCACTTCCAAACTACCTCTGAAAACGACACACCCTCTCGGACGGTCACAGTTGATTTCACTTGCCACCACGCTCTTGAACAGTAAAGATCTCAGACAGCTGCCAAATGAGAAAAAACGAAAAATAATCTGTGATGGCACCGAGATTCGAACCCACAACCCTCTGATCGATGCGCCAACCTCTTTCTGTACGCGCCACGAAGACTGCTTGCATACAACGACGCCGATCTACAATAAAGGCGCTGTGGTTTTGAAGATCTCCATGAGGAAATAAAGCGATCGGAATTGTCGTCATGCAAGCAATCAGTCTCTGCCGCTTGGGCTTTATATCTATTAAGTTGAGCTTTAATATTGATGTATGAGCACCTAGTTCAGCAACTTACTAATCCCAGAGAAAAATGATTGATATCGTAGCCACTGGATCACTGACGTCACTACCTGAGTTGCTCCCGGAAAACGTCCCTTTCATCTCCGCGATAAAGGGCTGTGTAATATGGCAAACTTTGACAACATTTTTTATCAGGGTTACTCAGGTCCACAATAGATTTTGAATCAACATACAAAACCAGGCATTTTTCGGCTGACAACTGATTTTCAGTTATTACACGACGTTTTGGCATGACTAATTACAGCCAGCTGGTCTTCATTCTCATGGACACTGTTGACTAGTGTCGCCGAATGGGATGTCGTCCTGGGTGACCCTAAATGTCGCCCAGAACAAGGTTGGGTGACGTTTAGGGTCTAAATGTCACCCAGTTTGAAAATCACGCCATTTTAAAACCTGCGTCTGAGGTTGGCGATCGATAGTGAAATGTCTGCCAGGTAGCGATCGCGAAATCATGGAAATGAACAAACGTGACTTTTACGTTTTTGTATCATAAAATCCGAATAAACATGGATTTGATACAGCAATATGCATCTTCATTGTCTGATGAGGAAGACCAAGGGCGCATATTGTTTTTGATACAAAGTTGGGACATAGCGATTAGAATATTAGACAATGCTGGTCAACTCCCCAATTTTGTGATTGCTGCCCATGACTTAGGACGGATACCGCGGGCACATCCTGAAGAGCTGAACAACGTTTCGGTGGTTGATCGACTGGCGAAACTCGAACACAAGTTGTCTGAAATTCACAAAGTTGTGAACAAGAACTCAACTGAGATACTCACAGCGAGCTCAACGGAGCTGACGCAGCGTCATGACGCGATTTAGTTTCACGAACTGACGCCACGTGCCTCCACGGAGCACAGCTGATCGCACTTCAAACAGCCTTCCGTCTGCTGCAGCCTGCTACCGGCTTATTGGTTAGATATTTTCCACTGGCCATAACACAAGCATGACGGGTCTGCAGCCGCGGATTTGGTTACTTTCGAAAGATTTGATGTTTTTCCCTCAAATTTTCGTGATTTCCTTGCCAGAAATATGCACGGGGAGCTAGAAAATTTACCATAGATACCGACTTCAGAGTGGAGTTACTGCCACATACGGGCGAAAAGCAAAAATCGAAGACGATACGATCGAATTCGAGGTATCTCTGAATATGTCCTGCAAATCCTGCACTCATACACTAAACGATGTTTAAAATAGACGAAGGGTCAAAAGTCGATACCCCGACATCAAGGCATGCAGCCTACAACGTCACAGCGCCACTGGGACGCTGTGGTGAACTCTGACGTTACGTCATGAGCAAGGAATTCGCCCGAACTGGATCGCTGTGACTCGACATTATGAACAAAGCAGGCGACGAGGTGGTTTGCCGGTGTATATACACGGCCGGTGTATGTACTATATAATGTACATGTACATATACCAAAACATACATACATAAGGAAAACGTTGCACATTATATAGAACATACACCGGCCGTCACAGCCAAAGTCGTTGCAAAAAGTCTGTTTTGCTTCAGGAATAACACCTGACACTCAGTCCTTTAATCGCTCTCCCACTAGGTCACACTTCACAACCAATAAAGTTAGTTTCATGGAAGATAGATCTGAGAAAAAGACAAAATTTCCAGACCACCTCAAAACATCGTCACGCTTGACTGATCAAGATGTCCAACGACACGTCACAGTGGTCGCCCTTAATCCGAGTAGGGATTAAAGGAAACGAAATCATGTCGAAATCGACGTCAACAAAAGAGTGTTTAACCCCACGAAATGATGATGAGGGAAACAAACGTAAAGTAAAGGACCGCTCACCATTGAACGATAGCCGGATTCGAAATTCACCAGATGTGACGACGGATCGGAATGGGATCGAGAATGCGATGATGACGGCGAGGTTGCGCAGGACGCCGCCTGTGGTGGCAGTGCGTGCGGTTCCGCGAACGAGGTTCAGGGTGACGACAGAAATGGTGATAGTTATGACGAAAATAGGATGAATATCTGTGATCCACTTCTCGCTTACATAGCGTTTGCGATTCACTCGGGGACAGAGGAAGCGGTAAAAAGGCCGTGCTTGGCTTTTTTACCCCGGACGAAATACTGAAAGCAAAATCTGTTCTCTGGGAAAAGTCAGACACCAATTTGGTGGGAAAGAAAGAAAATAGAAAGTCCTCGGTTAAGAGAACCGAGGAGGAAGCGAACGCAAATGACATCATCTTAGCGATTAGAAAATTAGACAATGCTGGTCAACTCCCCAATTTTGTGATTGCTGCCCATGGCTTAGGACGGATACCGCGGGCACATCCTGAAGAGCTGAACAACGTTTCGGTGGTTGATCGACTGGCGAAGCTCGAACACAAGTTGTCTGAAATTCACAAAGTTGTGAACAAGAACTCAATTGAGATACTCGACATTATGAACAAAGCAGGCGACGACGAAAATGGTACAATGCGAGAGAGTGGGCACGCTGTGGAGATGCAGGATGCAGCGCCATTGAAAACCAGTATCAATTCGTCATGTTCAGCGGATGTGTCTAAACCTCCATCTTACCATGCCCCACCCATGAACACCAGAGAGTTGCCTTGTGATAAGAAGGCCTGCGACAACAAAGTTCAAGCACCGGAAATACCGTTTCGGTCAATCTATGACCTTGACGCTACTAGGATCCCTCAAAGGGGTCGGGGCCGTGGAAGAGGTGGCCTCCGTGGAGGTGGGCGTGGCGCTTCGTACGCGAGTGTAGCTTCATCGAGAGCTAATCTGGTAGTTCCCAGAGAAGTTAGTCGACTTAGGGAGAGCACAAACTCTTTGGCTAGCAAGGAGAGTGATGACACTGGTGACGAGTCAGACGGATTCACTTTACCGAGCAACATGGTTAAAAAGGCGCGAAGGAAAACAGGCGTAGAAAAGCCATCGAGGGGAAATGTAAGGAGGTGATAATTGGTGTCAAAGGCGCTCCAGAACCGTCGCGTGACGTATTTGTATACCGTCTGGACAATAGCACGTCCACGGAAGCACTTGCGCAACTCATTAAGAGAAAAGGCATGGAGGTGAGTGGCCTAAAATGTGTATCTCATGAGAACACTGCGTGTAAATCCTTACAGCTAACTGTTCCGCGCTCGGAACTGAACACTGCGCTTGATGAATCCATTTGGCCATGCCATCCTCCCACAGCAGGGGTTTTTACCTCGCTCCCACAAACCCCTGCTGAAATACAACGGCCAGTGAATCTGATGCGGCTGTTCCATACTCCAGTTGCACTCCCTGTATTTTAAGGATGACTGGAGAAGTACATATTTCGTGGTGTTACCCAGTTTGATTTTGAAGTTTTATCCTTTACAAATCACTTGCATCTTTCCAAAATTGGCTGAATTTTATCACAGAGGTTCTTCCTGTGTATAGGAAAGATTCTTATTATTTTTGATTGTTATTATTGAGTCATAATTATTTAATATTGACACCCTGAAAATGCTGCATTCTGATTGGGCAATGGTTTTCTGACCGCCTCTGCTTGCCTGGGAGGCCCAATTTCAGCAGGGCTTTGTGTGGAGTGTATGAAGAGGAACGAGACCAAAGCCCTGCTGTGGGAGGATGTGGCCATGCGGAGTTTGTGTCAGACAGTATTTCTCTCCACGCACTACTCGAAGGGAGGACTTAACTAATGTCATAGCATGATTTTAGTAAGGTTAATATTACTACTAACTCTGTTGGCGATGACAAGTCTTATCGCGCATAACGGTGACACATATACTAGTATCGTTCCTCTCTCCCTTACGACGTACAACTCCCAGGGGCTGGGAGAGTAGAATATATCTCTAAACTCATAGACAAGTCAAATTTCGTTCTTGTGCAAGAACACTGGGTTCGTGAAAATGTAATTAACGAATCCAGGCGTTTTTGTGCAGTTCTTGTTAAAGTTGTTAATACGAATAATCTCATTTGTAATGTCTATATGCCAGGAGATGACACTGCACACGAATATCGAGAAACCTTGCAGGAGATAAATGCTCTCTTCGAGTCTCAAGGCGTTGATAAAATTATACTTGGGGGCGATTTCAATGTAGATTGGCTAAGAGCTCAACTCCACACAACAGCTTGAGTTATTTCTTCGGTCAGAGTCGCTGAGAACCATAACGGACTTTGGTGTATTAGATTATACTTTTGAAAGTAAGATGAATAACAGTCGATCTGTGATTGATCACTTTTTTGTCACTGATAACCTCCTCAATGAAGTCTCTGATCTTAGAGTAACTCATGATGTCGACAATTTTTCAGATCACTCGCCCGTATCGGTGCAGTTTGATATACCTATAGAACACGTCTGGTGTGAAGAATCATGTGATCAATATGTCAGCAGTAGGCCTGATTTGGGCGAACTAAGTGATGAGCATATTGCGCGGTATAAGCTGAGACCTGACAGGGAGTTGAATGACGTTGATTGTGACATAGGTAACCGCTGTGAAATTGAGACAAAATCATTGGTGCTTGCATAGCCGCGGCGGACGAATGCTTTCCCAAAAAGGGAAATCGTTCGCCCAAAGCTGAGAGTAGTAAACCATTACCTGGTTTGAATGATAATATCAGAGAACTTAGAGAAAGAGCGATGTTATGGCATAATATCTGGAAAGCCGGGGGGGGGGGTCACAAAGGCAAGGAGTGGTGTTTGAAATAAGAAAAACTACAAGGTCACGATATCATCACGCTGTAAAAATAGCAAGAAAGAATAACAAAATTGGGGAAAGTAACAGAATTGCGATGTCATATATAGAACAAAATGATGAAGATTTTTGGAAATTAATCAACCAAGGTAAAAGGAAGAACAGGACCTTGGTAAGTAGAATTGATGATGCCCTGGACGATAGAGCCATTGCAGATCGATTTGCCGACAAATACTGTATCCGATGTGTTTAGTGGCCGCGGCCAAAACGATCGTCATGCCTAGATTTTCTAATTATGCACGTTCCCGGCCACCAAGTAGAGCGCATAGGCGTAACAAATGTCATTGAAGCCTAACTTTACATAACCACATTGGTCAGACGTCCCATGTCGAGTTTTCTTACAAACGAAAAGCGATTAACAGCATGCTTCAGGGTCAAGCTTCAATAAATCATGTTTCGATGAACTCGGTATGTCATTTTCTCTTCAGTTCTCCATGCCGAAGTTGTTGTCGAACAGTGACACTTGTAGGATTGCGTTTCATTCACTACGACGGGGTCACATTTTACAACTTGCCTGGAACGTGTGTAATGAGAAAATCTAGGCACCACGGTCTTCCCCGCGACGCCACTAAACACATCGGGTACAGTATGAAGCTTTATATTCGTCAGTCGGTTATGATGAAGGTCAGATGAGGAGAATAATTAGTGGTTTAGATACAGATATTGAACATTATTGTAAGAAAAATAAATGCAGTTGTAGTCAGCATTCTATTACAGCCAAGGAAGTGCGGGCTGCTATTGGTAAACTGAATAAACATGGTGGGGAACATACACTTTACAGTGACCATCTCATACACAGCTGAGGCACTCGATAGCAAGCTTGCTACCCTGTTCACTCTTATGTTAACACACTCTTACATACCAGAATCATTCAAGAGGGCCATCATCATACCCATTCCCAAGAATAGACGGAAATCTCTAAATGACTCTGACAATTACCGAGGGATTGCATTGAGCAGTATTTTATGTAAAGTCCTTGATCACATCCTAATGGGAAAAGACCATGAGTTATTTACATCATCTGATCTTCAATTCGGGTTTAAGAGGAAATCCCCGACCACTCAATGTACGTTTGTCCTGAAAGAAGCGCTAGAGTACTATTTAGCTCGTGATACCAATGTGTACGTGACTCTGTTGGATGCCAGCCGCGCATTTGATAGAGTGGAATACACTAAACTCTTCTCTCTTCTGATGAAGAAAAAGTGCTGCCCCCTCATTGCAAAATTTCTGGCAACTTTATACACCTGTCAATATGTGCAAATTGAATGGCATAAGGTACGTAGTAGGATTGTTAATGTCAGGAATGGAATCAAACAGGGTGGAGTTATGTCACCAATTCTCTTCTGTATCTACTCCGATGAGTTATTGCAACGTTTAAAGAGGTCAGGGTTTGGATGTTATGTTGGTCAAGTATTTCTCGGGGCTCTTGCTTACGCCGATGATGTTGTGCTTCTTTGTCCAACTCGGTATGGTCTTAATAAGATGCTTAAGATTTGTGACGATTTCTCCGAAGAGTACAGACTCCTATTCAATGTAACAAAGACACACTTCCTCGTTTTTAGCTCAGATACTATAGATACTTTCATTCAATGGCGTAATCAACGTATTGAGGTTGAGGACCGGGCCCACCACCTAGGGCATATTATTGGCCCGAACGTCGAACAGGTGCTCATTGACGAGACGATTTCTAACATGTATGCTAAGACAAATGCGTTGGTTAGTACTTTTGGTCACTGTGACTTCGAGGTGAAGTACAGGCTATTCAAAACGTATTACCCAGGGGGCAAAGGGCAAAAATGGGGGACCAGCTGCTGTAAAAAGCCACCCCCTGGTAATGTGTTCAGGGGACCTCCCTGAGTCTAGTGCTTCAGCTAGAGCAAAATGGAATGGCGCTCCCCCATGCCCCTTTTTCCAAACGCCATTTGCCCTTTTCAAGGCCAAAATTAGCACCATGCCCCTTTTCAGAAAGTGCCCTGCCTCACCAGATCAATATTTATTTACGCCATGCCCTCTTAGTATCAATTGGCCCCCTGTCCCATCGAAAACCCGCCATGTGGGTGCCGTAACTTGCATAAATCCAGTTTCAACACAGAGCTTTTCCGAACAATGACAGAAAGACCCGAAGTGTGGAAGACAATGACAGATTATTTATCAAAAAATGACATAAAACATGCAAAAACGAGTTGGCGAGTGGCAGCATCTTTTCACCGACACAACTATGCCCTTCCCTCATTGCAAATCTAGTACCATGCCCTTTTTCAGAGGTGGCGAAAAATACCCTGCCCTTTTGGAATCCTGGCAGAAGCACTA
>NMRB01000443.1:67379-79458 GCA_002633025.1 Notospermus geniculatus | reverse complement strand
CCCCCCCCCCCCCCATTTTTATTGCAGATTTACACGAATCTCAGGACCCAACTTTTGGGAATCCAAAACACGGAAATCCGTGTTTCCGCGGAGAAATCTCATGTCTGATGGCAAAATAAAGAGCTGTAACGCAAGACTCACTCATTGGTCAGTTATGTTGAATAGAATTAATAAATTCTTTGTATGGACTATATTGTGGGCTAGGCAAGCTACAGCATGAATATCTGAAGTGACTTTAGAAGAACGAATCTAGAGTATTTATTCCATCATTAAAGCCAGACAGTATAGACAGATGGGTTATAATCGACGAGCATAGTCTCGGTCACCCAGCCGCTGTTTCGAATCTGGGAACCGTAGCAGTACTGTGTGGCTGGCTGCGCAAGACTACACACAGCATTGGGGATTCCCAAAACCTCGATGCAGGATAATGCTATAATATGTGGTTCTATGGTTCTATACATTACGTACGCCAGCCCTGTAAATGAGGTTGCACTATATTTCGGCCGAACATTACCAACAATCAGTCCACAGGCATAGCCGCTGCAAAATCAGCGGCGCTACCGTCTCTCATACGCACAGCCAATCAGAGAGTCACAATATTCAAAACTTCCAACCCGCCCTCACCAAGTCAGCACATGCCCATGTGCATCAATGTACAGCGGGACCCTGAAACCAAAACTTTCAACCCCCCTATGTAAAGCGTAAAAGTTTCTCCAAATCACTTGAATTTCTGCCCAGTTGTTGCTCAGATGCTACTCTCTATTATCACAACTGGCAACGAAAATCGATCGGCAACTTTTCGTTTAATGCGCCATTTAGTATGAAAAACTCAGGTCATTTGGAACCTGAAATAATCACAATACACTACCGATGTACACGATTTTCTGTTTTTTGTACTGATGTAAATACAAAACTCTTATGCGAATTGCTAGTTTGGGGGTTTAAATACTTATTTTATCAAAAATTGATAGGCAAAGCGAACTAGTTGCATGTCTAGACCAAGTCTAGCCTGGACCTAGTCGATCAGCCCGCACCTAGGCCTATTAGGAATAGCTAGGCCATCCCCAAACTGCATTTACGCCTAACGTCAGTACACAGGAGGCCCAACAGAGCAAAACTGACCAAAAAGTCAGGCTATGCCTTTCTCGTTCAATGTAGGCCCCTGATCAGTCGCTACAACAACCGCACACATGTTACAGAACTTTTCTCAAAGTATTCCAAGTAAGCACAGCAGGTTTCCATAAAATAGATGTAACCTGAATACCTTCCGAGCTGCTGGCACGACGAGGACATCGCCGGAACAATTAGGCCTACAGCCAATAGAAATACAGTGGGCGGGACGTGCCCAGGACCCACGTGGAATTTATGCTAATTAGAAATAGCGCGATCTGTCGGCAGTTTGATGTACTTAAGCACCGATACGCACATTCGTCGATTGGCGTTTTTTCCTCCGAAACATTGACAACATCAGTGCCATTTAGCAATGAATACACGAACTGAAATCCTGAAAGAACACATGATCGTCAAAGAGGAGACGTGAAGCTAAAGAATGGTGGCGGGATCATTCGAATCGGCCGAATATGAAGCGAGTTATAAGCGATAGAAAAAGGGGTATTTTGGTGGAATTTTAGTTGTACATTTTTCGCTCGCTTATCTATTTTTGATATTACTAGTAAAATCTCATGATGTCCAATTTCATCTTTTCCTTTGTTCCTTTTCCTTTGCTCTGATATAGCAATCAAAACATTTATTTGTGGTTCAGACATTTTGTTAAATCTTTCTGGCAAAAATGTCTTATATTCTGCTTCAACACCAAGACTAGAATACACTAGTGTTATAGGTAACTTTTTACCATACTTCGTTTCTGTAAATGATAAATCTTTTATGTTATATTGTATACATGTATATTGTGGTAAGTCGGCTAACTTTATATAAGCTTGCGGTTTTGGTTTGAAAGTCTGGTTGAGATCTGTTAAGAAGTTTGCAAGTTGAATATCCTTGTAGTTGTTTTGTCTGTCCATTTATATAAGGGAAAAAATAAAAGAAACATTAGGCCGTATTTTGGGGGTATTTTTTAGTTTTGGTTGGTTAAATTTGAGGAGAATCCAATTTGAGGAGAATCTTCCTCCTCTATCTGGATCCCTTCAGTTCCCTAATACTTCATTCAATTCCTTTTGACTGATAGACCCCGCAGGTGCCTTCATTTTCGTCATATAAATTGTACTTTTATGGTATGTTGTCATGTTTTATTTACAATGTCTCACCAAGTTCCAAAAAATCACAGCGTCAGCTCGCCCTTACAGTGACCTAAGTTCGTGAAAAGACAAGTGATGGCACGGATTAGCTTTACCAAAAAACATATATCCTTTCCTCTGATCAGATCGGAAAATACAACCGAATTTACCTCGGCACGAAGCGATAACACACCGGGCGCCGCCGACATGCGAGAATAAGAGATTACTCCGCATACCGATAGGTGTCACTGTGGATAATGGCCCTGTTCACACGCAGAGTCGGTTCGATCCGGATAGAGGCCAGCTCACTTGCTCTTTATACCGAGAAGAAGCCCACTTCCCAATTTTACATCAATGACGTTGGATTTCCCTTCTTTGGACCGCTACCATCCATCCGGATCCGTTTTCCCTAAATTTCTGATTGAAAGAAACATGGATACTGGTTTATTTCAAAGGTGAAAGTACATTTACTACGACATGTCTCTTAGTCTTATGTTTCAGACGTATCAAGCGGACATTCCTGTTTTGGTCAAATGTGGCCTTGTCCGGCCCCTTGAGTCTACTATCATCGTCGCTCACTCCATGCATTTCCATCCGTAGCGGACTGATCACGTCATAACTTTCATTCAAACTCGATGTACAAATCTCGTGCATTTCAAAGCCCATGTACCCCCAGTATTTTGTTTTCCACGTCCGCTAAAAACGTACACCGAACACCCCCAACGTTTCGTTACTGATGATAAAGTATTCGGAGTTCTTTGGCATAGGAACCTCTTGTTGCCGTATTGTAGGACGCGTGTGAAAGTTTTGAACAAGAAGAACCTGCAAGCGATATTTGACCAAATTTAAAAAGATGAGAACGGGATATTTCGCCACATGGAACAAACACAACAAGGGCCGATCAGGGTTATCCCGCAGAATTTTGATCGGCAGTTGAAACTGAAGAGTTGAATTGTGGAAGAAAGCATACGCCATTTTTCCGTTCTCAAATTTCCTGTGTAGGTCGTAAAAGGACAAGGACATTGCTGATCGTGCAGACACGAAACAATAAAAAACAAATCTTAGCATATCCACGGTGTGAAAAAGGTGCCGGACATGTCCACTAACATCAATTTCCCTACTTTTTTCTTTAGGCGGAGGAGGGAGTTTTACAGTCAGTTTCCCACGTGATAACTGATACACCCGTATTTCTTTAATAATGATAGATTTTCTGCGGGTCTTCCTGACAAGAATATTCAGGAGATAGTCAAGAAAGCTCCGGGAACAGACTGCATAACCTTTGGATCCAACAGTAAGATAGTAGGTGAAATTATATAACACCCGATAAACGTTATTTTGACGCGGAGTGTACACCAGGATTCTCGACCAAGGCACTGGCTGCTCTACGTAACTTACCGTTACAAACGGCTGGATAAGGTGAAATGAAAGGTAGAGGGATTTTTCCGTTGATCTGATTGGTGGAATAAACGACATTCGATGACGTAATCTGTAGTTGTTAACTTTT
This sequence comes from Notospermus geniculatus, assembly GCA_002633025.1. Taxonomy (NCBI): domain Eukaryota; kingdom Metazoa; phylum Nemertea; class Pilidiophora; order Heteronemertea; family Lineidae; genus Notospermus; species Notospermus geniculatus. The sequence continues at coordinate 75,720 of NMRB01000443.1, read as the reverse complement.
TTTACCTATGAACAGGATGAAAAGGAGGTCAAAAACGCCGGGGTGTAAAATTTGCATTCGGGAGCCCAATTCCCTCAGAGAAATTTCAAATTTGGGTCGCGAAAACTTCCATGTTGGCCTATCAATACTGACGGGAACAGTTTCCGGAAAGTAGATTCATACTTTGCGTTTTGCGCTTTGCGCGTGTCCGTTTCCTATGAGAGTGCTTGGTAGAAAAAAGTAATTTTATTGTTTATAAAGTGTTTTGAACTGGCCAAAGGTACTTGGCTGACCCCTTGTCACTAAACTGTAACATTACACCATTTGATGTGATCACAAATAAGAATGTGACACAACCCTCGCCAGTCTGTGTCATGGCTGACCAGCTTTGGCTGACTCCGTGAAAGAGCTATAGGCCTAGGCCTACTCTGTTTTCAAGTCAGTGTTGTGCAACACACTACCTCTTGGTAAACGTGATCTGGTCACATTCCTGAGTTCAACTAAGTACCTTTGGCCAGTTCAATGTGAAAAACACTATACCACACATAAACATAGGGAAGGGGACAAGCGCAAAGTGCAAAACGGAGAAGTATGAATCTAGCTTTATGCTGATATGAGGTTGACCTTGCGACGTCATAGTCGGGTGAATATGTGAAAAAAACTGCCGAATCTGGAACAAATTGCAACAAATGCTTTTTTGACGTTTTCTTGTCGTTTTGAGATTGGGCAACAACATATCAAAAATTGCACAAAATCGCATGACCGGAAACTTAAGTCGAATAAACGTTGCCATAGCTACCACACCAGGTTTTCATTAAAAAAATAGTGCCAATGGCACTGTGCCCTCTTGGCATGAAGCATTGTGGTGGGATTCATCATCATCCCCCTAGTGGCAAAGTGAAGAATCGGATTTTGCCAAAAATTCGTCTTTGAGTTGTTACAGCCTAGAGGTAGATATGTGCAATGTTTCAAAGCAATAGCTCAGACCATTACAAAAACTTCGTAATTTCAGATGAACTTTGACCTCTGTGACCTTGAAAACTATGTCAAACTAAAACTCGGGTATTATCTTATGTATTCTCATTAGATATACCCATGATGAAAATTTGACAAAAATTCATCTCTTGTATATGGAGAAATAGCACTTTCAGTGGTTTTGGTTTTAGCCCCCTAGTGGCAAAGTCAAGAATTAGATTTCACCGAAAGTTTGTCTGTCAGTTGCTATAACCAAGAGGAACATGTGTACAAACTTTCAACACGATAGTTCAAACAATTATCAAAATATAGTCCTTTGAAATTTTTCACAAAACGCCCCTGGAGGCCAAAATGTGAGTCCAATCGTGCTCAAAATCGAACTCGACCTAGATCTTAGGCCCATTAGACCCACCAAAGACCAAAAAGACTCGTCAAGAAATAAAGGCGCTAGAGCGCTAACAAACCAAAAGTTTACGGACGTATCGCTGTACGGACCGCCGTACGTCCTAACGCACGACAGACCACCACTCAATGACCCCAACCACAGCATAAGCCCTGCTGGGCATTGCGGCCAAGCGGGCTAAAAATGATTTTCCCTTATATTTTCGCCGATTGCGGTTGTTTTTTGCAAATTTTTGGACAATCATACAGTCATCCAACACGCATTTTCTGATACCTCGCCTCTTTCTTCTCCATATACATTCCTGGTTACCATGGCAACGGTGTTTCATCAATTTTAATGAATTATATTACTCTCTTATCACTAACATTATCTGAAGTCACTGAGAGTCACACAGTCCCATCCATGATATAAAGTTCCATCATGACATATTTGTGACGTTGGATCATGTTGCGTCATGACGTAATGCTTAACGCACTGCAGGCAATCATACGTGCGACCTGACATTAGCATTTCATAGCCCAGGATATTTATCGAAAATAAGGGGGGACGTAGAAAAAATTGCAACAGAATTTCTTTTTGCTTTATGTTGTTTAGTATACCCTTCCAAATATCACATAAAAAGTCCCTTCAAATCCGCCCCCCCCCCAAAGTGCCCGTAATTGGTATTTATTTGAGATCCTACGTTAACTCCTATTACAATGTTTATGGACTTCTATTACAAATTCAAGTGTGCATGTACTGCTAACTTTTTCCTCGTCCATTTTAGACCCTATAAATGTATTACCAATAGATAGAAATATGGCACCTCTGTGTCAGATGCACTTGATTTGAACATTATATGTTGTTGCTGTGTTGTAGAAATGACATATTACGTCCTATTTTGCCTCAAATCAACAAATTTGCCGTTTTTACAACAAATACGAGTTTAATGGTGTTCTAATCATGCCTATCTGACTAAGAGGTGCCATATTTCTATCTACTGGTGATACATTTATAGGGTCTAAAACGGACGAGGAAAAAGTTACTAGTACATGCACACTTGAATTTGTAATAGAAGTCCATAAACACTGAACAATCTGCTGAACATGGCAGATGACATTGAATCTAACCCAGGGCCTGCTACTTTTCCAAATATTCTATTTACTAACATCAACAGTCTTACTGCAGAGGACGGAGGCCGTTTCACTGAACTGTCCCTGCGGTTAAAATCTGACAATATCCATATTGCATGCTTGTGTGAGGCTGGCAAGAATCTCAATATGAATGATATCAAGTTGGAAGGGTTTCATGCTTTAGATGAATCTTTATATCGGAATAATGGACGTGGTATTTTAATTTATGTACACGAGTCAATTGCCCTTAAACGACGACGTGATCTTGAATCCCCTAACATGGATAGTTTGTGGCTGGAGCTCAAGGTCAATCACAAGTCCATGTTGCTTGGTACCTTTTATCGGTCACCATCGCAATCGGCAGTTGAGAAGGATAATTTCATCAGGAGGTTTGATCATGAACTAGGGGAGGCCTTAAAATCGAGAGCAGACATAGTTGTAGCTGGTGGTGATTTCAATGCCCGAAGTAAATTTTGGTGGGACAGAGATACTGATACGAGTATAGGAAATCAGTTGTATGAAGCCTCTGTTAAACATTCTCTTACTCAACATGTTAATGAACCGACAAGAATTACAGCAACAAGTAAATCCTGCCTGGATCTCATCTTCACAAACTCGTATGATTTAGTTTCAGACACCAGTGTTCTACCACCGATTTCCATGTCAGATCACTGTGCTACTGTTTTGTCTCTGGATTTTTCTTATACTTCCATGACCGAATCAATATTTAGAAAATCTTGGCATTACAATAGAACGGATGAGCTATTGCTCAACACTGCAATTCAAAACTTTGACTGGAATTCTATTTTGTCTATTGAAAATATAGATGATAAAACTTCATTATTTGTTTCTGCGCTGTTTGGGATTTATGAATCATACATTCCTCATAGCCTACAAAAATTTAAGCCTAAAGATACCCCCTGGTTTAATGATAGAATTAGATCCGCCATTAACACCCGTAATAAATGTTATAGGAAAATGGTCAGAGATAACTCTGTTGACAATGTAAATAGGTTTAAGCGTAGTGTGAGAGCAGTGGCTGACCTGGTAAAGTCATCGAAGGACAAATACCATAGTAATTTATGTAATTCTCTAGATAATAACAGCTCTAACAGTAGAGATTATTGGGTCATTGTAAGGAAACTTTTAGGTAGGAAATTTGATTGTGGTATCCCAACTCTTTATCAGAATAATAGGACAGCCATCACCAACCTTGAAAAATCTGAGCTCTTCTTGGATCAATTTATGTTAAAGTTTCACCAAGATTACCAGTCCAAGACTATACCCCAATGTGTTTTACGAACAAATTCGGTCTTTGACCACATTGTTATTACTGAGCAATTAGTCCATCGTCAGTTACTGTCTCTTGATTTGTCAAAGCAGGGTGGCGAGGACGGTATATCTAACCGTATGTTGAAAATGTCTGCCACTGCCCTTGCCTCACCACTGACCCAGCTGTTTCAAGATATCTTGAATGCTGGGCAGTTCCCTGCTTGCTGGAAAACGGGAGTTGTAGTCCCCATTTATAAAAATAAGGGGTCAAAGTTGGATACATCCAACTATAGACCCGTGACTCTACTCAGCTCTATGTCCAAGGTTTTTGAGCGGCTTGTTCATTCGAAGCTTCTAAATCATCTTTTATCTGAAAATTTGTTATTTGCCAACCAATCAGGTTTTTTACCCGGCCACAGTACCGAGAAACAACTTGTTAGTATTGTTCATATGATCTTAAGAAATTCAGAATTTGGTCACCACACTAGAGGGATTTTTCTTGATATTGCCGGGGCATTTGATGCTGTCCCACATCATCTGTTATCTGCTAAGCTATCTGCCTATGGTGTTCGAGGAAGACTTCTACAACTCTTTGATTCATATTTGAATAATCGCCGTATAAAAGTGAGGGTGAATAATTCACTATCTCGTCCATCTCCACCTGGTTTCATTAACAGTGGGGTTCCACAAGGTTCCATCCTTGGCCCTTTATTATTCCTAATTTATATTAATGACATCTGTGATGTGGTGGAGAATTGCCAGTTGTTTATATATGCTGATGACTGTTCACTCTTCTTACCGGTGTCTCAAAGTAATACTAATTTCTCTAACAACCTGATCCAAGCTGATCTTGATCGAATGATGTCATGGTCTGAAACATGGAAACTTTATTTTAAACCCTCTAAGAGCGAGGAAGTATTGTTTCATTCACCACGTCGTTGCAAGGGCACCCATCCTGATCTCGTTCTAAATGGTGAAACTATTCCCAAAGTTATATCACATAAACATTTAGGCATCATCCTCGACGAACACTTAAACTTTAATGAGCATATCAATGTCATTATAAAGAAATGTAACAATATGCTCAATCCACTTAAATGTTTATCTTATTCTGTTAAGTCCAAACACTTGGACAAAATGTACAAATCCTTCATTCTGCCACACCTGGAATACGGAGCGATTATTTTTGATATGTCTAGTAATAATCTTTTACATCGTCTTGATCAGATCCACTACAGAGCGGGTTTGATTGTAAGTGGATGCATTCAGGGAAGTAATACTAGTAAGGTTCTTAACTGTCTTGGTTGGAATACTTTGGCAATCAGGAGAACAGAGAAAAAGATGTTATTAATGTATGACCTGAATTCTGGAAATCTTCCTTCCTACATTCAAAATATTTTTAATATGTACCAGAATCAACATATTGACCTCAGATTGAGACAGCCAAATCAATATCGTATCCCAGTAACTTTTTCACAGCGGTTTTATAGATCTACAGTACCAACGTCAATTAAGGCTTGGGACTCTGTGCCACAAAACATGAGGGGTCTATATACCCGCAACTCATTTAAATATAATATCCATAAGTTAAGATTCGAAAATCAGCCAAATACCTCAACTCTTAAGCTAAATGTCTCAAGAAAAGTCGAAATTATTTTGAACAGAACCAAAGTCAACTTGAATTTTAAAAGTGACCTATTTTGTCACAATTTCCCGAACATATCCAATCCCTCATGTGTATGTGGTTACAGGGCCCAAACGAGCAAACATCTCCTTTTCCATTGTCCTCTTATAACGTTCCGCAATGAATTTTTCTCAGACCTTGATTTGTTGCCACAGTTTAGTATTACTGCTTTTTTCAGAATGTCTGAGGAGGAGAGACTACATTCCTTACTATTTGGCAACACAAATTTTAATACCTCTGTTAATATCAAGATTGTTGAAAAAACTGCCGATTACATTTTTAGAATCCATTCCTTGCTAAAAACCTGAGTCTCTTCTACCTCATTATTCCCTGTAAATTTATTTTATTCTACTATTTGGTTATACCTCTATGACTTTATATCTTGTTCTGTTGTACGTCTGCTATCATTTAGTTCTGCCTTTCTTGTACATCTTATGTTTTGTATGTTCTGTTAACCAGGGCTAATAATGCTAATCTTCTAGCTTCAGCCCTGGACTTCTTTTCTGTACATTCTTTTGTTTTGTAATAAAGATTACTTTAACTTTAGTCCATAAACACTGTAATAGGAGTTAATGTAGGATCTCAAATAAATACCAATTACGGGCACTTCGGGGGGGGGGGTCGGATTTGAAGGGACTTTTAATGTGGTGTTTGGAGGGGTATACTAAACCATATAAAGCAAGAAGAAATTCTGTTGCAATTTGTTCTTGGTCAAATCATATTTTTCCTGGACTATCAGTCTCGTATCACACGATCGTAAACTTCAACTGTAACAAAATGCTCTCGTATGCCTGGAGCAGTCCTCGGAGAGCATTTAATATGCAATAATGCACCATCTGTGGGGTTGAATACGTAATGAGTCGAAAACCTATCAATGATACTCGGGAAAAAGGTCACAATTTTCTCTGTAAACGTTTTTTTCCCGGCGCCCTTTTTTACGAGACCGTCCTTAGGTTGAAAAATACGTGTAATTCCGGCAGCAATAAGCCTCGGAAAACAAATCACCAACAACATATTGGAAAATGAACTGAAATTAATTTCGACACGACCACCACGGCAGTACCACAGGAACTGCCTCGGCGAGTATTTCGTTAGCCGGTACTTATCAATGAGGAGATAAGAAAGGAGGTATATTCCTTTAAAATTGTAAACATCCCTGGTGATAACTTCTGGTTCGCTGGTCAAAAGGATTTCGATTCCATTTTTAAGGACAAAATGAACTCGACCAGTTTCGTTCGAAAAAATAATGTCATAAATGGTGCCGCCGATGAAACTTCTAAGGCAACATACGACGACTTTTCCCACATATCCCAGACCTACTTGAAAGTCTACTCCTCGGGAAAGGCATTTATTTGTGTTAGGTACAATGACGTTCCCTTCAAACCTCCCCCTTTTAATGTCATACAGGAGACAGGTTTGTTTCCGTTGGATAGAAATATAAAACAACATGTAACCCAAGTAAATAGATGGCACAAAACCTGTGATTTCTTTGTAGAAAGGCGTCTTGTACTCTATTCCAAAGTAGCTACCGTTGTAAACATATACGACAACATTCATAAAGGGTGTTTCCTTTGGCCTTTCAAGCTGTACTATCTTCCCCGATGCACCGACTGGACACCAGAAATCATGCTTGGCTATCATGAGCGGTGGTCGGAAAGGGATCACCTTTCCTAGTTTAAACTTAATCCTCGCTGGCTCCTTCAAGAATCATTTATGCACCGGTCAATGAGATGTCTGAACCCNCCCCCCCCCCCCCCCCCGTTCAGTCGTCGACGCCAATTCGACGCCTCTTTGGCGTCGAGTTCTGAGCGAACGAAATTTCCTCCACCGTCGAATACCTTGCGAATCAAAAAAATATGGCGTCGAACGTCAGAAGTAAGTAATTTCCGTGACAGTCGAATTCCTGTAGAGTAGATTTTAACGTAAACGTCGTAATCCTGGCGGGCTGGTGAGCCGCTGTCGAATGCGTGTCGACTGACGACAGAATTTCGTCACGAAACCGGAAGCAGAAAGGCCCAGGCCGAGAGATTATTCAGGGATTTCTTTTCCATATACTTCATAAATAACCGTTACATATGCATGATTGTCAAAATGAATGTTTTTGGAGTTGTTTTGTAGTGTTGTCTAGACGGCTAAACATTAAACACCGAAAAACATGGGAAGACGCCGCTGATGCTTCGCTGCCCTGCGTGCGTTGGCATAGGCTATATAGGCCCTAGGCTTGGCTGGGATTTTTATGGTTCCCGATCACTAAGATCGGGAACCATATTGTTTTTGGTCATGGTGTCTGTGTATCTGTGTGTGTGTGTGTCTGTGTGTGTGTGTGTCCGTCTGTCACACCTTCATATCTTATCTCCTTCAACAGCTACAGCTCTGGTAACACATCCTACCCCTAGGTTTGTCAACCTGGGCAATCCAATGAGCTAATCATTTTCAACATCCGATGCCTCCATCATGATGTAAGCAACATATCAGACTTGATATTTTGTCTGTCACGCTTTTATCTGATGCCATAACTCAGCTCCATTAACACCTAGAGCAACAGAAGCAAGTTCTACCCTTAGGTTTTCATACCCTAGGAATCGAATGGACTGATTACTTTTGATCTGAGATGTTGGGGTCATGGTGATATCAATATCACAAATTTGATATTTTGAGATAACTTGCCATATTGTCAACTGAGCAACATGAAACAAGTCTCAGTTCATGCCTGCTTATTCAAGGACTGGACTGTGTTAAAATTCTCAGCCTCACGTGTCCGGGTGATTGAAATATCATGAGATTTTGATATATCAAACTTGATAATTTGAAATATCTCTGCCTGTGGTAGAGATAGAGGCATGATATCACCCATACTTAGGTTATCGATGATGGCCATTTCGATTATGCAACGACCTTGATGATCAGAGGTCAAGG
>NMRB01000443.1:46122-63203 GCA_002633025.1 Notospermus geniculatus | reverse complement strand
GGGTTCAGACTTCTCATTGACCGGTGAATTAGACAAGAGAGACTATCGAGTCACATTATCATCAGAATTGCTGATAGAACACCGCTGGACAGGCAGGTTCCAAAGGTAACTAAGTCACAATTCTTCTCTTATTCTATAATACAGCTATTATAAGGCCAGTCGAGTGTTGTTGTCTATAGTCTCTTTGCCCCTCGCGTCGGATGTTGGTCGATATTGATTAAAAACATCGAGACCGATACCAGGAGTGTAGTGGGCTTATTCCTTTGGGTCCGAAAAAAGGCAAGTTTGATTTGGTTTTATTGCATCCTGGAACTCCACGTGTATTGGCTACGTCATAAAGACTACGCCACTACCCCTGGAAGCTTTCGCATGAATTTCTGTATTTGACCCACATCGGGAAATCAATGTACCAATCAGAGCCCGCCTGAGATTTGCCCGTTAACCTCGCCTTCAGGTTTTGGCATGATACCAACTGAACTCTTCAGTAGGACAATCTACTTGCGTAGCAACTGGGAGCGAGGTAACAGAAAACAACATGGCGAATGCTACAGAATGACAGCGAGCGATTCGCGATTTCAAGGCCTAATTTTCCGGATTCAAAGCTTGAATCCGCTGCAACGATAGGCAAGGAATACTTTTATTGATGGAAACAATGTACTCGTGTGTACAAAAATGGGAAGCAGCAAGTGAATTGTCAGCCCACGTGTACCGGGTAGGTAGTTGCCAAGCCGTGAATTTTATTAGCTCTTCCATCGATTAGTCGTACGGGGGATTTCCTGGTATAGGGGATTTCTTCCAGTTAATGGTTAAAAATAAGGATAAGTAGCAGTTCCATAACGATAAGAAAGTCAATAAACACTATACAATGACATATCTATTTGAAATAAACAGACTAAATGTGAAAGCACCAAATGCATATTTGAACGGTGGGGTGGTAACAGAACAGCCTGTGAAAAACAGGTGACGACTGCGAAAGATGCCAAGGGTTTCTGCGAGCGTAGTCGGAGGGCGGAGCGATGTCACAACCCTTGGTAGCCAAGATGTTTTATTGCCGACTTCATAACTTTGAATTCTCCTTACCACGTGCGTTCTGATGACGTCATCACACACTGCCATGTTGAACTGCCGCGTAATGCGGGTGATCCACCGACTTTGTGGCGAGTTTACTATCAGTTTGCGATAGTTCACGACGGCAGTCGCGAACGAATCGCAAACCCGTCGTGAGAGTCGTAAGAAAAATGACATGACGTTGAAGCTGATCCAGCCTGATTCCCGTCGCCCTCGCTGCCAGATTTGGAGAGGCACTCTCCCTACACAGCAGACGAGAATCCCACCTTGTGAGCGCAGGTGCGCGATGACTGGGATCGAGGCTGAAGCGGATCCACCGAAAAATATATTAAAAAATACGCAATCGGTCCTGTTTCGACGTCATAAGAAGATGAGAGACGGCGTAAAATCACGTGATGTTACTCTGGACGTGGCTTGGCCGAATCGCCTGCAACAGAGCACACTTTACGACGAGTTTATGATCAACTCAATCATGTTTGATCTCATCGAAAACTCGTTGCAAACTATCGTCAACAGAAATCAGTCGCGAACGAGCCGCAAACGAATCGTGAACCAACGTTGATCCACTGACCGTCGTAAATTTGTCATCAACCCGTTGTAAACTAGCCGCATAGTAATCGTCCTCGTCGTAAATTCGGTGGATCACCCGCATAAAGTGGAGTATCCAAAAATCCACGTTTCAAACAAAAATCCCACGCGTCGTGCTCCCACGCCAAGGCCAATTGGCCCCCACGTTTCCCACCTATGGGGAGGGTGTTCACTATCGGAATATTCACCATTCGATGTACCGGTAGGCAAACTGCTAGGCTTTGCTACTTCACGACTTTGTCATTGTGTAGGCCCTACACACATGCACATGCATCATGCATCATGAATGTAATGTACAGTCATTGACATAAGTTTATCTACACCTACTACCTTGAATATTTGAAATATTACTATTTTGTACCACATGAAAGTCTGTCTGTCTTCTTGGCAATATTTCTACATAAAACTTTTGGAAATTTCGAAATATCATAATTATGTAATAGCTCATTAGAAAAAGCCCTAAACATCAACATTTTTATTATATAATTTTTTATGCCCCCGCTTCAACAGAAGAATATGAAATAGAAATCGGGTTTCTAAGGTGAAAGACATTGCTTCCTACCAGAATCGAACCCACGGACCCTCGCATACGGCATCAATCGCCAGCACTAAGGGGCAGCACGCCTTAAACCAATAGGCCAAATCCCCATCTTCAAAAAAAGATGGTTCAAAGGCCCGTGTTTAAACGAGGCGTCCATCAGTACCCTGCCAGTAGTCCAAACAAACTCCGAACCCAAACAGTTGTATGTTATTAGAGGGTCACAAATAAAGGAGATACAAGTAAAGAATATGAAATAGAAATCGGGTTTCTAAGGCGAAAGACATTGCTTCCTACCAGAATCGAACCCACGGACCCTCGCATACGGCATCAATCGCCAGCACTAAGGGGCAGCACGCCTTAAACCAATAGGCCAAATTCAACAGAAGCGGGGGGCATTATGTTGTCACCCGTTACGTCCGTCCGTCGTCCGGCGTCGTCGGCGTCACGCCGTAAAATTTCAATTTCCGATCATTTTTAAGATAGCAGTTCGTCCAATCAAATAAATTTTTTGTGTGTATGTTGGGGGTGACCAAAGGAAGGTTCCTTTCAAAAATGGCCGCGTTCCGATTTACAATATGGCCGCCAGAGCCGCAATCTTGAAATCAGATTCCGTCAATTTCAGGGAGAACCATACGTCCGATCATATTTATTTTTTGTGCGTATGTTGGGGGTGACTAGAGCATGGTTCCTTTNGGGAGAACAGTTTGTCCCATCACGTTGATTTTCTGTGTGTATGTTGTGGGTGGCTAGGGGATAGTTCCTTTCGAAAATGGCCGTGTTCCGATTTACAGTACGGCCGCTATCTTGAAATCACATTCCGTCAATTTTAGGGAGATCAGTTTGTCCCACCATGTTGATTTTTTGTATGTATGTTGGGGGTGACTAGAGGAAGGTTCCTTTCGAAAATAGCCGTGTTCCGATTTAGAGTATGGCCGCCAGAGCCGCCATATTGAAATCATATTCCGTTAATTTTAGGGACAACAGTTTGTCTGATCATTTTTTGTATGTATGTTGGGGGTGACTAGAGGAAGGTTCCTTTCGAAAATGGCTGTGTTCCGATTATGGCCGCCAGAGCCGCCATCTTGAAATCGTATTCCGTCAATTTTTTTCCTGTCAGGATCTTGTGCAAACTCAACATACGGGCGGGGGCATATGCCACGCTTTGCGTTGCTCTTGTTTGACATTTGTTCCAGTTTTGATAGAATGGAACTTTCTGAGGATTTTGGGGTTTGTTTCATAAAAATATCCCGAGTGGTTGCTGAGATATTTGAGATGATCGAAATTTTGATAATTTGAGATTTTCTTGTTTTTCAGGAAATTTGGACGCCAGTAATTAAAGCTAACCTAAGAATATGGGTTTACAAAATTTTGGGACTTTTTGCATTAACTGGGCAGAGTATTCATTTTTGAAAATAACTCCTTAACTTAAGACATGCTTAACTTCTAACCAGTTTACGCTAAAAGTTGCAAAACTTCATACTCCTACGTTTTTAGGCATTTTGTGAAAATTTGGAAATTATCAAATTATCGAAATGTTGATAATCTCAAATATCTCAGAAACCACTTGGTTATTTTGATGAAACAAAGCTCAAAATCCTTAGAAACTTCCACTCTATCAACACTGTAACAAAAGTCACAACAAAATTTCACAATGAAAATGTTGATTTTTAGGGCTTTTTCTAAAGAGCTATTACATAATCATGATATTTCCAAATTTCCCAAAATTTTGATGTAGAAATATGGCCAAGAAGACAGACTTTCATGTGGTACAAACACGTTCTAAAGAATTACCTTCTTTTGAAACATCTTAACTCGCGGATACCTCACAGCTTCGTGCTTCTCCATGCATGTCCCCCGCCGGTCACTCATCTGACACACAAGGCTGCCGCATTTTGGAACCGCTACGAAGGTCGTACAATTCATGACTATGAGGCAGACAGCAGCACAAGAAATACGCGACTTTTCTTCTCCATCATTCAAAGACGGTGACCGTAAGCTCCAACCTGTCACGACGATTTGGTAAATGGAAAATTTCATCTCGAGAGCCGAAAAATCCGCATGTGTATGTGGATATTGGCCTACACCTTGACAGACCTCGGATTTGACACTGGACGGTGGCTATTTCGAAGCCCTTCGCCCGTATTCGCGAAAATCTGGGGGACCATCATTGACGTGACAGAGACAATCTTGCAAAGTAAAGAAGGAAATTGAAATGTAGTAATCGATTGTGAGCGTACGTTCCGTACCGACCAGAATGGGGAAACGGTAACAAGATTATAAGGAGCAGGCCTGATCTTAACTTTGACGTGTTGATAATTTAGTTAATGGCCGTTTGTGACCACATGATATGAACCAGTGGTGAAAATGCAGTAAGGGTGTCGTTTCGGGAAACCGACTGATTGCAGACGAAGTAATGACGTAATCAATCAGTCAATACCGTTTTTATTTGTGTGAAGTGAAAGTGACGAAATAGAAGTATTGATCGCCAAATCGAACGACGTTTTGTCTTGTCATGTCGTATGCATTGTTTGCTGTCAAATTAGTACAGTGGTCCTTTAATGTCCTCTGGCCTGGGCCTAAGCAGGGCATNTAACCTAACTATCAACATGTAAGATTTACGGGTGTTTAAGCATTGCAACCTCAGAAGTAAAGTCAGCCATTCATCGATGTTACATGAATGTACATAAGGAAAACGATACCTTTTAGAGGAACACAAATTCATGGTTAACAAGATTCGTGTTTTCACTTTCTGTATCAAATGTATTACTACTAGTGAGTCTCGTCTTTCGCCGTGTTCAATGTACAGGAAATTCATACCGAAAGTCGCAGACCATCGTTCGTTGTTAGTAATGGTAAGGTTAGTTAGGTACTTGACTCTAAACGTGGGATACGTGTGAGGGTAGAAAGAGCATAAGTGAAACGTCAGTTCAGTTAGTTCGTTTCTATGATTCTTTTCAGGCATATTATAAATCAGGTACGTTGTTTCTGTTGAAGAGCTAATGCGGAGTTTGCAACTTGAGACAAACGTCAGCGTCCCCTCTTGAACACATTTACCGATGTTCTTTCTCTGAAATATTACGCAGTTCAGGGGTGCATCTGCCTGTTCTCATTCTAAATCCTAGCGTACATCGGCCTTGCGCCGGGAAGCGAGTGAAAAGAGCAGTTGCTATTTATACAGGTCATTGCGGCAACGAGTGCCACATCCCTGTCTTCAATCTGGAGCACCCGCCCATCGGACAGGAAATGGTACTGAATGCCACTCGGAAATTGTTGAGGTCTTCCGTTCGGACCACTCGGGGAGTCATGTGATAAACATTTCAAATGGCTGTGCCCTCGCTAAGTTAGGTTTGCGTGGTTTGAAATAAACAAAACAAGTTTCAAAGTGTAATTTAAGCCAAGAAACTGAACATTCCCTGGTTCATTCTCGTAGTTTGGGTAGTGAGCGCCGCCATTTTGTGGATTATGTGATTCCTTCACGTGACCATGTATGAAACGGCAAAATTCATTGCCAGCACGCGAACAGCGGAAGCGACTGAAGGCAACTAACTGAAAGCAACCGTTGCCAACGTTGCAAAGAGTAGAACATGAGCTGCTGGCTGGAACTAGCGGCAACGGTCAGTCGGCAACATTCTGCATAATGCATCGTGTAGAAATCGCTAACCTCTTCCTACACTCTGCAGCAAACCACCAGATTCCGTGTTCAACGCTTGAGGATTTTCTCGTGCGACCAATCAGAAGCCTCGGTTCTCATGCGGTAATTGATTCAGTACGAGTGCGCCGTTCAACTTCGTTGCGAACAACACTAACCTGCTGGTACATAAATGACTTCCCACTGCCAGTCCTACAACAGAATATTCTTTTTGAGTACTTGTAAGTCCTTGCACGGAGACTTTGCATTCGAATGAAGTTTCATCGAGCCCGCCATCTTGTCATCATAACCGAGCTGTCGATGCAAGCTCACCCGTGATTTGTTGCTATTTTTGGGACCGGGGAAATCCTTGAACACGGAATGTGGTCTGCTTGCGTGAAGGTCAAGGGAGGAGAAGCCGAGTCTTGACCTTAACTCAGTGAAGATGGTCGGCAATGGCATTACAGGCGTGCGCGTACATCGGCCTGTTTGAGTATCTGATGAGTTGCTGCTGGTTCCTTGTAGTCGCTAACCGTTGAAGGAAACACCGTTGTCGGTGGTTGATTTCAGTCGCAAGGCCGATGTCCGACGCTAGGCTTAAAGCCCTGTTTATACGAGCCGATTTTTTCGTGCGATTGTGTCGGCCGACAGAGACGTACGACAAAAACGTACCGTGTATACTAGACTTCCAAGACGATTTTTATCGGTGCGAGATCACGTGTATGAAGGCTACCTAATGACACACGAGGTCCTAAGGGACGCATGAATAAATCTGTGGAATAAATCGTCCCGTGTAAACAGATTAGCCGATCCCCACAAATCGGAACGATAAATCTGATACGACTCCGTCGTACGGCAAAATCGGCTCGTGTAAATAGGGCTTTAGATTATCAGTACAATTGTCTGTTTCACCTAATTGGTGAACGACGTGAAGTACAGCACAGTACAGTACAGTACAGTAGTAAATGCGATTGTGGAATCCTATAAGATATGGGTGGATAAAAAATCCCTATAGAATAGCCTTCAAAATGTCACGATCTGTGCCAAAATATAGCCAGGCAATTTTTGCTCTGTACGTGTAGGTAATTCGGTACTAACCGTAGGTTGTCATGTTAAAAAACTAATACCAACCAAGACATCCAAGTGACGTAGACATCCTAGTAACTTAAACCAATATGCTTACCCATCCAATGAAGATTACTTACCTCCAAGATCATTAACTTTGCCTCTTTTTCTGAAATCTCTATCATTTTTAAACCCTCTCTTTCTCGGGTAAAACTTCGAATGGTTTTACTTGGAAAACACATGTGTTTTTTCCATGAAAATAGAAACAGACGAGTCCCGGGTAAGTGGAGTGGGCAGTCGAACACTGACCTTGTTTTGTGCGAAATCTTGAATAATCCCTGTTCATACCTTTCGTATCCCAGATTGCGATATCTCAAGTTTACAACATATTTTACCCCGCTAAGTAGGAGGAAAAGGATACAGACATGCATGTACTGACTGTCGTGCATTTTGGGTTCTCTGGTTTACATGTATACCTTCACCTTTCCATGAAAGGAGATAAATCAGCTGTTTTTGAAGATTTTCCAGACATGCCGGTGAAATATCAACGTTCTCTCCTTCTTGAGTAATATTTAAACCATTGTTCAACGAAGTCGTTTCCAGCGATGGAGGTGATATGCTATGTTGAATGACAAGATTAAAAAGATAAGACGCAGTACAAAGAAACACTATTTTGAAAACGAAACACACTCAATTCTACGAGTTTCAGAGTTCTACGTACTAATAATTTCTTCCTGTGGGATTACCAGTGCGAGCCACATCTCAATACTGTGATAAAACACATTTATTCCCCAGCGCACCTGGTGGTTAATCCTACAAACCACGAGGAATCCACCTGCTAAAAGCAACATGTTGGCACTAATGAGGAACCTAACTCACTACCTCAATAGGTGTCACTAGTGGTTAAATCTATTGAATTGAAAGGAACTTTCAGGTCCTGATCAATTTCCAACACAAAGGGCGTCCAATGTATAGGACCTAATTACTGTGTACTGCCCTCTTATCATAGTTATGGTCCCCATCGACCAGTGCAAACATAAATTCTGCAGGACACTTGGCATGGCTGGATCGCACTAATGTTCATCTTCCGAATCTAGTTTAGAAATATTTACCCAAATAGTTTGAAAACAGCGGTATCCCGAAGGTTCTGTCATGACTTTTCCCCCAAACGCATTACGATTTCTCTTTCTTGACCCTACCTGGCAGAATCGGGCGGCGACATCGGATTCGTAACTATGCTATGATATCACGTTCTTACGAAAGCCCAGAAGGCTCATTCAGTCTTCAGTCTTCAAGATTGAAGTAGAACCTCAATCTTCAAGCTTGTACTAACTCCGACTTCAATATTGAAGCCAGACAAATCATTCCAGTTTATGAGTTATATCGGCCTTCATCCCAAAGAAATTGCAAAATTCAGTGTTCGATATGTTTAATATGATCTAATTCCAACCATCTCCGTGGATTCTTATTTCTTTACTATCGAAAAATCCGCAATATTAATTATTTCCACTCCAATATTCAGACTTGAACCTTTCGACTTAAAGCTTGAATCCGGAGTTCAATCTTCAAGCTTGAACCTTCCGACTTCAAGCTTGAACCAAAGACGTGTTCAAGATTGAAGTCAGAGTTTTATGGAAAGCCAACGCGGAAAAAAATGCCAGGACTCAAATTATCATGCCAGTGCTTAAAATTATACAATCACAACAAAATGATATGCTATCAGAACAACAGGTACAACACCTGGAAACCGGAACACCTGAGAAAAACTCCCACTGCTGTCTTCTGCCAACTTTTTCATCTCTACCGGGCTGTCAGAGTGGTGCAGTTGGAAACATAGTGCCTGTCACCTCTCAGTAGGTTCCGCATTCGATTCAGAGTCGAACCCATCAGAGACTGGGATGGCCTCTGCGATAGCGGAGGTTACCTTTGAGGTCTGGTTTCCTCCTACATTACATTACTTCAGCCCTTGTGCACATGCCTATAGGTGCAACCAGTTGTTAGTGCCATAGGCCTATCCTGTGGACAATCTTAAGGGCGCTGCACACTAGCGATTAAAATGAGGGCGACTGCTGATGCGACTACTACGGCGCATGCGATAATTACCTTTGAGGTCGATCAGTGATGTCATCTGCGACATCACTGATCTTCCAAGGAAGCATTTGTTGCAAACGAATCAACAAAATCGAAAAAAAACTAAAAGTATGTTCAGTCGCCTCTGTGGTCGCCTAGAAAATCGCTCGAAAAATCGCCAGTGTGCGGCGCCCTTTAAGCTCCTAGGCCTAGATGTTTGCGAATTTAACATTTCATAGTCATTAAAAAACCTTATGGGAAGGTCGATGCCCTCCACCCCAAATTTTAGGTGGAAGATTTATTTTCTGCCTGAAGTGAGGTTGCTTTGAGAGGTACCTCGCGAATTTGTCCTACATTCTCAGGCCTTTGAGAATTTACTATAAGTCCCTTCGGGAAAGTTTTAGAGCGCCGTCTTTACTACTTATTCCCAGATTTTAGGAGGCATTCAACCTTTTTTCACGATTTTCCTACTGCACGTCCGTCGTGTTCTACACAACCGCATTTATTGCGGGAATAACCGCCCATAAAGTGCTGATCCAAACTTGAAGATTGAAGTCGGAGTTAGTTCAAGCTTGAAGATTGAAGTTCTACTTCAAGCTTGAAGATTGAAGATTGAATGAGCCTTCTCCGCTTTCGTACGTTATCTTCGGTCTATTCAGGGAATGACTGCGTGGTCCACAGCGAAAATGATCTGAATATACGCACGATGATATAAACAAAGACAAAGGGCTGTATTCAAAATGGGTGATCATAGCGAGATTAAGACTTAGACGCGTGTAACTTCACTATAGTCCATTCCAGATACCTAAGGCAAATCGCACTTGGCTAATTGTCAGCTGTGGTAGTCTATTACCAACAGCTTGACCACAAACACAGCCAATAGGCATGGTGACATGCATTATTCTCTACTAGCATATTGTACCCTTGGGCGATAGTATGGGTGGGGTTTTGGGGGGGGGAGGTAATTATTGGGCTTACACTTGACACGTGTTTTGCAGGCTAAGTAGGCCTGCGTTACGAAGTATGTCGAACACCTTGTGAACACCTTTATTTGCACCCCCCATTGCCGCTAGGCGCTACGCACCATGGTCCATGCCGCATGTTGCCATGATGATCTTTGATAGGCCTAATTATACATGATTTACATGCATTCCCATGCCAAATAAACGCCAAGTCATATAATACACGATGAAAAAAGAGAAAGGTAAAAGAAAAAAACAAAATACTAATAAATGAAGGCGAAAAAAATTGACACGCCCCGCGTATCGAACCCGAGACCTTCTGCTCTATGGGGAGGCTGCTTTGCCACTCGACATGGCGACTGTGCACTGTAAGCGCGCTAATATGCATGAATGTATTGTTTTGATATGTCAGGCGGCGCTGGAAAATTTCCTGTGTTCAAATTTCGGCAAAAGAGGCGAATCGTTAACCTCCCCAGCGTCAATATAGACAATTATCAAAATAACAGACACTTTTGTATCAAAGATAATTATCAAAATA
This sequence comes from Notospermus geniculatus, assembly GCA_002633025.1. NCBI lineage: Eukaryota > Metazoa > Nemertea > Pilidiophora > Heteronemertea > Lineidae > Notospermus > Notospermus geniculatus. Next base: position 52,743 of record NMRB01000443.1, on the reverse strand, counting down.
ACAGACACTTTTTGTATCAAAGATAATTATCAAAATAACGGACACTTTTTGTATCAAAGACTGAAGAAAACACAGCGATTGTATATAAAGTGCCGATACATTACGAACTACATCGCGCATGAATATTAATATGTGAACAGTCTCACTGGTCTTTATCGTAGTTTCTCCAATTGCCGCTAGGCGCTACGCTGTCGGACGGATGTGGAACTCTCCTGTCTTTCGATTATGGAACAAAAAGGCGTTTTTCACAGAAAACGGGGGAAAACATCGAAAAAGAATCCCACGTCGACTTATGGCACATTATTACACACAGCAGGGCAGCGGTCACGGGACATTTGAAAGACAAACTAAGGAGGAGAACGATCACAAACATTAGGCCTCTACCTCCCGTACGTCAATTATACAGGGTGGGCCAAAAAAGTGCAAGATCGGGAGCCCAATTTTGGTCTGGAGACCAGGTTGTATGATGTCCATTTCAAACCCAGCAATAACCTGATAACAAGTAGGTCAGGCTGGATTAGTCATGAATAGGCCTGGCTGTTCCAAGAGACCGAGTGTCCTTTTCAAACTCTAACCAAGCCTATTTTGGATGATGCAATGAATGACAACTGCCCTGTTAGGTAAATACTGTGGTAATTCCATTTTATTTTTGGTCACTTCTGGGCAAAGTAAGATTGACTGATTGGCACTCATGCATTCACAGATAAAAGGTTAATTCATTCCTGACAGTTTTTGAACTTGAAATAGGTATGGTGTCAGGCCACAACTGGCCCAGTGCCCCTTATTCCATTTTTGAATGAAATACCATACCCTGTAATAGGGATTATTGGGCTCATAATGGCCTGCTCACTTTCTAGTAAACCTGGTCCCCATTGGAGATTTACAAGGTGGATGTTGCGCTTTTTTTGGCCCAACCTGTAGTATAGATACTATTTGACTCGCCTGTTAAAGTATTGTGCAATAGCTCGTCGAAATAGTGAACAGGGTCGTGTAACATTGCAGAGTTCAACCTAGTACCATTTGCCTGAGATTATAAATGCACACACTTCCACCATGTATTTGGCGAAGTTACACGCGTCTAAGCCTTAAACACACTTTTTGAAGGGATAGCTTTGATTTTACCTCTGGCGAACAACATTCTGATTTCCGTTCCGAATTTCGGCGATGCTTGAAATGATATCATTCATTGGTTTGCTATCCGGAGGCGCCTTGGCTTGTGTCGTTAGAAAACTCATGTACTAAGAGCTTCGGTCTGCAGTCAAAAGTTGGGATGTGGCATTGTAAGTAGTTAAATCAGATCCGCAGTTTCAAGACTTTGTCCCCTGGAAATTACTCGTGTGATGTTGATCAATATTCTTGAGCGACTATATCAAAATCTCATTGTGCTCTGTCTCCTCTGCAGTAAACACCAAATAATGTATAGTGGTTGTTATCGATTGACTCGAGCAGCGATTGTTATCATCATTGATTCGTTCAGTTTCTTTCGGTTTTCTATTGTGCCACAATAGAATAACCTGGGGCTGTTTGGGAGCTGGCATGAATAGTCAGGTCAATATATGGGTTGACCCCCAACAAATTGTAACAACACGTTTTTCAACGGTTTTGGGTGGTGTTAGTGGTCATAAACAACATTAAAAAAGTTTAAGAGAATCTGAGACCCGGAAAGTGTTTTTTTCAAAATGGCGTCCAAGATGGCCGCCATTTACCATAAAGTGACCATATCTCGGTTATTATTTGGGCTAGAGTCATGATTCTGGCATCTACCCCTAGATTTTAGGGGTCACGGATCAATTTGAGACCATCAGAAATAACATGAGATTATCGGTTAAGCGAAAAATCCAATATGGCGGCCAAGATGGCCGCCATTACTATAAAGTGACCATATCTCGCTTATTATTAGGCTAGAGCCATGATTCTGGCATCTACCCCTAGGTTTTAGGGGTCAAGGATCAATTTGAGACCATCAGAAACAACATGAGATGATCGGTTAAGCAAAAAATCCAATATGGCGGCCAAGATGGCCGCCACACCATTAAATGTTGGTATTTAATTATAATATAATCCCTTAATTATAATATATAATTATAATATAATTCCTGCGAAAACTTCGCATAACTGTAGCACTCAAACAGGAGGGGCGAGAATCGATCAAACAGGAGAAGGACAGTCACACAAACGTTCATATGCGGATGTTGCTAAACAGCAACCACAACAAGGAAGGCCAAGGTCGGTGAGTAGAAATTTCTCTAATCGCTCTGGTTCCAAAAAGCCTGNTTTCAAACACCAAATATAACAACGTTAGGGCGAACCAACAGAATCACAACAGGTTTAATAGAAGAAACAACTTTAGAAAACAACACTCAGAAAATTTTAGGTCAAATCCAAGACGCCATTATCAAACCAGAACACAACAAAACCAACGACAGTGTTTTTTAGAGGAAAACAGCGACATAAACCATTGGCACCGAAAGTAACTGTACAAAAAATTGACCCCAAAGTCATCAATTTATCCTCTATCGAACTCGATAATGATCAAATAGATGTCTTGAAACTTGGTTTGAAATTCACTCCTACCCCAAAACAGAACCTTCTTGATCTCAAGTCTGACATTAAAGAATTTGGCAGAAAATTAAGACTAAAAGAATATTGGCATGGTGGAGAGAGTGCAGAGAGCACCTCATTAGTGCACAACAAAAAATATACTCAAATCAGTAGTGGTAGGAACGACACATTGGACAATTTCATTAATTTCATAAATCACTACCCTCTCCAAAATGATAAACCGAAGATTTCAAATTTATCTTACAGACAACAAAAAGCATTAAAAACTTTAGGAGAAAATAAAAATATCATTATCAAACAAGCTGACAAGGGGGGTGCCACAGTCATCATGGACAAAGACTACTATGAAAACCTAGTTACTGAACAACTAGAAAATACAGAATTTTATCAAGAATTAGAAGGTAACAGTGATAAGAAAGTCATGCAAAAGATAAATCATCTTATTGACGAGTATGGTTCCAACCTGACAAAAGAAGAAAAGGAATATTTGACTAAATTTGAAAGCAAGACTAGTAATTTCTATGGTCTCCCAAAAATTCACAAATCCAAAGAAATCTGTCGCGAAATCGAAAAGCAAAACTGAGAATACATCAGAATCTTGAGACCAAATGATCTTAAACTCCGCCCTATTGTCGCAGGCCCCATTTGTCCAACTCACAGGCTAAGTAATTTAATAGATATCATTCTACAACCCTTGCTCAAAGAGACTAAAAGTTACATACGGGATGATATTGATTTCCTAAATCATATCCCTGCAACGGTTTCAGAAGATACTATCCTAGCCACCTTTGATGTTACAAGTCTCTATTCAAACATTCCACATTCACTTGGGTTAGAAGCTTTAGAATATTGGATCAATCAATACCAAGACATCATAAATGATCGATTTTCAAGAGAGTTTATACTTGAAAGTGTTGCGTTAATTCTTAATAACAATTCGTTCCAATTTGGAGATAAGCATTTTCTACAAGTGAAAGGAACTTGCATGGGCTCAAAGATTGGACCTGTATATGCAATCCTATATGCCAATTACCTCATTGAACATTTTAAAAGGTATATTGATGACTGCTGGTGCACTTTTAAAACAGATAAAGGTGACATACATGCTTTCCATAACTTACTGAACTCACTATCTGATGATTTAAAGTTCACGATGGAAAGCAGTAATGATCAATTACCATTTTTGGACGTTCTTGTCATGAAAAAAGGCACAGACCTCATAACAGATTTATACTCCAAACCAACTGATACAAAACAATACTTGCATTTCAAATCATGTCACCCTAGACATGTCAAAACGAATATTCCATACAATCTTGCACGAAGGATTTGTACAATTGTTCAAGACAATGACCTCAGAGATAAACGGTTGGAAGAAATGAAACAAAACCTTCTAAAAAGAGGGTACCCGTCTACGTTAATTAACAATGGCATTAGTAGGGCTAAAGTCATAGATATACAAACATTGAGAACCCCCAAACAAAAAACAACCAAGTCAAATGACATCTGCTTTGTGCATACCTTTAACCCGTCTAATCTTAGCATGCACAATGTTATTGCGAAGCATGTAGACTTTCTGAAACAGGACAAAAAACTCAAAGAAATGCTTGAGACCAATAAGATAATAAATGCCAAGTAGAGGTATCACTCAGATGCGTATTGGGGTGTAGACACGGGCGCGGATTGGGGTGTCACACTGATCCGGACAGGGCTTTTTTCGCCCAGTGCCTAAAGAACAAGCATACTTCCACTACCCAGTGCCCTCAATGACTTATAGCAATGGATGGAGAATCTCTTTAGAAGAAAGAAGACACCCAGATTTCCTGATTATTGTCACTGCTGTGACAGGTGACATACAGTAGTCCAAATAAAAAGTGTGGAGATAAAATAACTGTGATACTTTAAATGCCGTTTATGTAATTCGTTGTCAAGGATGCAAACAAACATATGTGGGAGAAACAAACAACATACGGAATCGGATGAATTTGCACATACAACATATACGGAACACAGAATTAGGAATCCAGCATGTTTCTCGTCACTTAGATTCATGTGGGGGAGGCAAATTTCATTTCTTTCCATTCTTTAAAATGAAAAGCGAGTCAATAAATCGAAGAAGGATTCAAGAAAATTACTTCATCAGCAAGTTTAAAGCGGAACTAAACCGTTAATAATATAATTATTTTGCACAGGCTTGTCAGAGTGATTAAGAAATTTCTGCTTTGATCTTGCCTACCATTTAGAGCTTCGCTTCATTCGCTTCAATAATTAGCCCTTTTAAAATCAGGGCATATTGTAAACCTGGTATCATTTGAACATTTTGCCTGAACCTGCTTTGCGACAGGTTATGTGTATATATATCTCATGTAAATAATATGTGTTCATTCCCACTGAAGATTTCCAAGAGGAATGAAAGCGCTATGGGACATTAAAATATATATAATGAGAATTTCAGCCTAAGTTACATTTTTTCGAATACATGTAGTCCCCTAGGGAATTTAGTCCCGTTTCACCTCTATGAAGGCTATGAACAATCGTCCGTTCAGGACATTTATCGCTAGGGACAGGGAGTATACCGCCCGTTACAGGTGATTTTGTCCGGGTCGTATTCAAATCTAAATTTGATATACATGTATTTCGACTCCGGATGATCAAAACGGAAATCTTTTGGTGTGGTTATGTTGTCGGTTAAGTGCTTTTTCTAAAAAAAGCAAAATTCGTTGTTTTAACCGCTTGCAAAGGGCGTTTCTACTAGGTCACGTATCTGGAATTGACCAATCAGCGTGAGGTTACATAAACGTAAAAGTAGATCTTTAAAAACCCGTTTCTCTGTTGATCAATATCTGGGAAAAGGCACTTGGGAAAAGGCACTTAAATATTCTCTTTGACGTAGCAATAAGTGAGAGAAGAAAATTTTTTTACGTTTTTAGAAAGTGTGGTTGTGACCAAATCACAACTTTGTCTTCCATTAGTGTAATTGTATTACTACGCCCATTTGAAGTGGCTGCATTGAAACTCGGTGCGAAATAATGTCATATTTTCAATGCCCCCAAACCCTGAAATTATCATGGTCAACCCACAACGAAAACTTTGTGGTTTGAAATACTAGGTTACGGTTATATTGTGTTTGAACCGTTCCTTCCAACGAAGGTCTGGGACCAATCTATGAGCCCAGACATCTCGCTATTTCTAATGGTAAATGCATTGGCCAAGCATTACAGGTGCGTGACCAGTTGCTGACAGTAAGAAAATGGCGCCCGCCATGGAGGGTGACAGACCGAAATGTCGGCACGAGATAACATATATATTGACCGAGGCCGCCTTGGGCCGAGGTCAATAATGTTTTTTTTTTCGAGGCGTGACATTTCGGTCTGTCCCCCCGACATAAACTGTCGAGGAATATAACGACGTTAAAATGTTTAATATTCGGTGTATGGTTCACACGGATTCGGATGGAGGCCAGTTCAGTTGGTCGAGTGACAAACGCGGATGGCGGACGCCGGATCCGGACGCCGGAGGGCGGATGGCGGACGCCGGAATGGGGCCATCTATGGGCGGTTATATCCGCAAAAAGTAGACGTTGACAAAACATAGTCGATTCAAAAATCAGAGACGTGCTTTTAGAAAACGGAGACCTTCTTTAACAAAACGAAGAAGATCTGTAACAAAACATAGATGTTCAGCATGTGATTTGGAGTCGTTCACAAAAGAGACGTTCGGTGGAACTCGAGTCGTGAACAGAATTTGGAGACGTGCCTCATCAGAGACGTACATATTTTTTTAAACGTAGCAATAATTTTGAATGGTACGCCAAACACAGACGTTGACATAATTCATTAATGAGACGTTGGGTGGCGTTCGTGGCAGTTAAAGGTGAACTAGCCGTTATTTACATCCTGTCCAGACAAATTTAATGAGGTCGAATTTGATTGGATGTTGGTGCAGGGTGATGTCCCATCATGCCTCAGCATCAGTTAAGATGAAAGGGGCGCTGCGATCGCTTTCGTAAAAATCGGTTTTCACTGTAGTTGAGCCCCATTGGTAAGTATTTTTTTTTAA
>NMRB01000443.1:13860-43434 GCA_002633025.1 Notospermus geniculatus | reverse complement strand
TGATTGGTTGAGCAAACCAAGAACCTGTTGAGTAATTTGGTTTTATCCTTCCGATGTAGTTCCGTACGTTTTGACAACTGCAACGTCAAAATACCCTTTTTTGGTCGTTTTTGAGAGCTTTTTTGGTAGATATTTTATTATTGTTTCCAAAAAGGCCTACATTTGGGCAGAAAAAGGCCTAAATTTATTCACTGCACTTTTGTGCAGGCGCATCACAGCAGTTGAAGGCTAAGGCATTATCCGGGTTTACCCATAATGCCTAGCGAAGGTAATTGATGTTAACCCATTCAGAACTTATGACCAAAAACGTAAATGTATTAATATCTCAGCAACGCCACCTATTATTTTAGTTTGAGCCAGGCGTTTTATAGACACATCCCAGTAGTAATCCAATGCGAAGGAATTTTTTAAAAAAATTAACCCATACGGCTGCACCGAGTTTCATGAAAGCAATCGCAGCGCCCCCTTTCATCTTAATTCATGCTGAGGCATGGGACATCGCCATGCACCAACATCCAATCAAATTCGACCTCATTAAAATTTGGCTGTACAGGAGGTACATAACGGCTAGTTCACCTTTAACTGCCACGAGCGCCACCCAAAGTGAACGACTCCAAAAGATCACAGCTAAACGTCTCTGTTTTGTTAAAGAACATCTTTGTTTTGTTACAGAACAACTCTGTTTTCTAAAAGCACGTCACTGATTTTGTAACTTACGTCTCTGTTTTGCCACTAGGGAGGTTTCGAAATCAAACGATAAACGTAAACGTTAACGACAACTTTATTTTTGTACCGAAAATGCAATGCAAAATCTGGTTAATGTGTAGTATGAAAAATAACGTTGTCGTAAAGTTTTGGTTTATCGTTTGATTTCGAAACCTCCCCAATATCAACTTTTTGCGGATATAACTGCCCATACAGAACCACATATTCCGCCTTCCGAGATCCGCCATCCGCCGTCCGCCGTCCGTAATCCGGCGTTCCGCCTTCCGCGTTTGTCACCCGACCAGTTCAGTTGCCTTTTATACCGTGAAAAAGCCATGCGACTTCTATCAATCGAACTTTTGCATCAACGTCGTTGGATTTCCCTTCTTTTGCCCCCTACCATCCATTCGGGTCTGTTTTCCCTGATTTCGCCACATGGAACAAACACGGACTGGGCCGACCAGGGTTATCCAGCAGAATTTTGATCGGCATTTGAAACTGACTAGTTGAATTGTGGAAGAAAGCATCGCCATTTTTCCATTCTCAAGTTTCCGGTGTAAGTCGTAAAAGGACAAGGACATTGCTGATCATGCACACACGAAACAATAAAAAAACAAATCTTAACATATCCAGTGTGAATAAGGAGGCGGACACGTCCACGAACATCAACTTCCTTGGAGGGAGATTTACAGTCAATTTTCCACGTGAAAACTGATACACCCGTATATCCTTAATAATGACAGATTTTCTTGGGTTCTTTCTGACAAGAGTTTTCAGGTGATAGTCAAGTAAGTTTTGGGAAAGAACCTCGGTACCTTTAGATAAAAAGTGATAGTAGGTGAAATTATATAACACCCTGTAAACGTTATGTTGACGCGGAGTGTACACCAGGACCCTCGTCCAAGGCACTGGCTGTTCTGTGTAAAGTACCGTTACAAATGGCAGGATGAGGTTAAATGAAACAAGGAGATGTTTTTCCGTTGATCTGATTGGTGGAATAAACGACATTCGATGACGTAAGCTGTAGTTATAAACTTTGTTTACCTATGAACATGACGAAAAGGAGTTCAAAAACGTCGGAGAGTAAAATTTTCATTCGGGAGCCCAACCCTCCTCCAGAGATGTAGCATAGGTCTTACCATTAAAGCGAATTGGCCGTGTCAGCCAATATTATTATTATTATTATTATACGAAACTTGTATAGCGCCTTAATCCAAAATGGCTCTAAGGCGCTGTACATAAAATAATTATATAAGACAGTGTCATGAACGAATAATTAGGACGATAAAACAATTTAAGAAAAACTCTGCATAAAAAGATGTGTTTTAAACTTGTTTTAAAAGAACAGAGTGACCCAGCCAACCTCACACCCAACGGCAAAGCATTCCACAGAACAGGTGTCACCCGTCTGAAAGACCTGTTGCCATACCTCTTACTTTTGGTTTTTGGAACAGACAGGAGGCGCTGGTCAGCCGAACGCAATGATCTAGGTGGGGTATAAGGTTGTATGATTGACTGGATGTAGCTAGGTGCAAGGCAATGGAGCGCTTTGTACACATACAATAACAACTGATACTCAATTCTGGCTTTTACTGGCAGCCAATAGAGGTGCTTGAGGACGGGCGTGATATGATCCCTTTTGTAGTCTGTGCGACAACCCGTGCAGCTGAGTTTTTGGACGCGACGAGCCAAAGTATCTGAATACATCATGATCGATCGCCGCCATGTTGGATTAGTGCATACATGGAATAATAATCTCTGAATGCATTATTACACGATTGCCACGGCTTCACTCTCTTGGATACCATTTAACACGCGGTCACGAATTCACTAAATCACATAGGCCTACATTTGTAATTTCAAATGGGAGCCACGAAAACTTCCAGGTGGGCCGATCACTTTTTACTGTCGGGTGTGACAGTTCCATGCGGATGTCAGGTCACACTGCGTTTGCCTGAGCTACGACGGAACAGTCGGCATCAAGTGTCGCAAGCACGGTCCGGTCACAAAAACGAACAAGATGACATTGTAAATGTCTGATGGTTCCCGCTTGTTTAAGAGGACCTTACAGGCATGACAGGGGTTTGACCTTGACCTCTGATCATCAAGATCATTGCATAATCAAAATGGGCATCCTCAGTAACCTAATAGTGGGTGATATCATGCTTCTGCCTCTGCCATAGGCAGAGATGTATCAAATTATCAAAGTATGACCTTGACCTTGACCTCTGATCATCAAGGTCATTGCATAATCGGAATGGGCATCCTCAATAACCTAGGTATGGTGATATCATGCCTCTACCTTCACCAAAGGCAGAGAAATTTCGAATTATCAAGTTTGACCTTGACCTTGACCTCTGATCATCATTGTCATTACATAATCGAAATGGGATCCTCAATAACCTAAGTATGGGGGATATCATGTCTCTATCACTACCACAGGCAGAGAAATTACAAATTTTCATGTTTGACCTTGACCTTGACCTCTGACAATCAAGGTCATTGCGTAATCGAAATGTGCATCCTCAATACCCTAAAGTGTGGGTGATATCATGTCTCTATCACTACCACAGGCAGAGACATTACAAGAAGTTTTCTTCCACGAGCGATGACGTCATCAGCCTAATGGTTAAGCAGTGCATTTTCCGGGTATTTTTACTGATCAAAGTTATTTTATTCGAAACAGAGTGGCGATCGTAAACCAGTTCGCTCGGGAAATGAAAGTTTTGGATGTTCTCTACGTCCATACTGNTGGGCTGGTCTACCCTGCTTTCCCACAAGCTCACTATACAAAGGTCCCGACTTCAGGGCCCTGCACGAGGTGAGAGACACACAAACTAATCGAGCCCCGTACTGACATACCAATGTAACAAGCGAAGAAAACTGTCCAGGCTGAGATTCGAACCTGCAACCTCCTGCTTGTAAGTCCAACGCTCTACCACTGAGCTAAAGAGACATGTCCCGCCAGCTGGACTGGTAAGAACGCGGATTATATCATTGTAGCTCCGCTACCTATAGCTTCGCTACAATTGCATAATCGAAATGGGCATCCTCAATAACCTAAGTATGGGTGATATCATGCCTCTACCTTTACCACAGGCAGAGATATTTCAAATTATCAAGTTTGATATATCAAAATCTCATATTTCGAACACCCGGACACTTGAGGCTGAGAATTTCAACATCGTCCAGTCCTTGGATAAGTAGGCATGAACTAAGACTTGTTTCATTTTGCTCAGTTGACAGTATGGCAAGTTATCTGAAAATATCAAATCCGTGATATCGATATCACCATGACCCCAACATCTCACATCAAAAGTAACCAGCCCATTCAATTCCTAAGGTACGAAAACCTAAGGGTAGAACTTATTTCCATTGCTGTAGGTGTTGAAGGAGCCGAGTTATGCCATCAGATAAAAGCGTGATAGACAAAATATCAAGTCCGATATGTTGATTACATCATGATGGAGGCATCTGAGATTGAAAATTATTGGCTCATTGGATTGCCCAGGTTCACAAACCTAGGGGTAGGATTTGTTCAGTGCCAGTCCATGCGGTACTCGTGCACTAGCTGCACTGATAACAAACTGAACTGCACAATATTTTGTGCTTGTTGTGGTACAGGCTGCTGCCAGAAAAAAAATTAGTTTCCATGAAATAACTGTGTTCAAAAAACTAGTATTCTCTACAATTAGAATAAATGAACAATACTCATGACCATATAGGGAAGGGTTAGAAACAGGTAAATAAAATTGATTTTTAACAGTACACTATGTTACAACATGTGAATTGAACAATGACTAATCAACCTTTTATTTGGTTTCAATGGATTCCTTGCTCCCCAGAACCTGTGTCTAGACACCAAAATGATCAGCCTATGTTCAATATGAAAGAAGTTGCGACCAGTTTCATGTCATGGCGGCCATCTTGGACGCCATCTTTGATTGTTGGAGGTGTATTCTGACAAGGGAAGTAGTCTTAATGGATCACTTGAACCCCAAAACCTATGTCTAGACAGCAAAATAATCATTGTATAGTGAATATGAAAGACGTTATGACCAGTTTCATGTAATGGCGGCCATCTTGGACGCCATCTTTGTTTGTCGGAGGTGTATTACGACATTGGAAATGGTCTTAAAGGATCCCTGGAACCCCAAAACCTATGTCTAGTCACCAAAATAATCAATGTATGGTGAATATGAAAGAAGTTATGAATAAAGTTCACGTAACGGCAGCCATCTTGGATTTACAGTTACGTAATATATTACCGACATTGAAAATGGTCTTATTGGATTCCTCGACCTCCAAAACCTATGTCTAGACACCAAAATTATCAGCCTGTGGTAAATACGAAGGAAGTTATGACCGATTTCATGTAACAATGGCCACCTTGGACGCCATCTTGGATTTCGCAAAATGCTCAAGGGTGGCCGGGGTCCACCCGGTGGAATCTTAAAACTGACCCCCAGGGCTACTCAAATCCATCGAAAAAAAAACTATATAAGACATTTCCGGGTTCGGTGAAAAAACCTCATTTGGCTGCCGGACTATATCGGTCTTTTGAAGCGAGTCTAGTGTTGGCAGATGAAAAAGTGGGTACAGGTACATTGGCTGATATTTGTATCATATCTGTGGTAGAAATTGTATGGTGAGACCACGGTGCTGGAAACTGTAGAGTGAGAGACGAGAGGAGACTAGTGTTGAGACCGGGAACCAGTCTAGAGACCACGTGTGACTGTATGAATTTGCAATTGTCTAACTTTTATGAATAATACCAGCCACTAATAATAACAAGATGACATTGTAAATGTCGTATGGTTCCCGATGTACACGAATGGTACACTGATAGAGATCAAGATATATTGATAGAGATCAGGTACATTGATAGAGATCAGGATACATTGACAGATGATTGATGTGATGTAATGTGGTGCGGTACGATGCCATGCGATATGATATATGACATGACATGACATGATTGACATGATATGATATGATAAGATACGATATGATATGATATGATACCGGTGTATGATACGATATGATATGATTGATATATGATACGATACGATACGACACGATACATGATATGAAATTGATCTCATGCCAATAACTCATCCCGTAATTGACCTTGATCTTGATATCTGATGGCTCTAGGACAAAATGTAGATCTACCCGGACAATTGGTAGTGGACAAANCCAAAATAGACCAGCTTTTGGATAATCGCACGACGTCGTATATCTTCCACAGGCAGAGATATTTCCAATTATTAAGTTTGATATATCAAAATCTCATGATATTTCAATCACCCCGACACATGAGGCTGAGAATTTTACCACAGTCCAGTCCTGGAATAAGCAGGTGTGAACTAAGACTTGTTTCATGTTGCTCAGTTGACAATATGGCAAGTTATCTCAAAATATCAAATTTGTGATATCGATATCACCATGAACCTTACATCTCAGATGAAAAGTAATCAGTCCATTCGATTTCTAGGGTATGAAAACCTAAGGGTAGAACTTGTTTTTGTTGCTCTAGGCGCTAAAGGAGCCGAGTTATGACATGAGATAAAAGCGTGACGGACAAAATATCAAGTTTGATATGTTGATTACATCATGATGGAGGCATCTGATGTGATTAGCTCATTGGATTGCCCAGGTTGACAAACCTAGGGGTAGGATGTGTTACCAGGACTGTACCTGTTGAAGGAGATAAGAATGGCGTGACAGACGGGGACACACAACACACACACACACAGTCGCATCTGGTGTATCGTGAGGACTTGTACTGAAACATCCATACCGAGGACATCAATTTCCACCCAGATCTTGGGGCATTGAACCTTACCTTTCCATTTATGTAGGCACTTAATAAATAAATAACATTTTGGATATAATCTATCTTTGATTTTAAGAGTCGGCTTTTTTCCTCCAAAGTTAGGACTCGGACAAAAAGTCACCAATGGGGCAACATGAGGACCAGTCTGTCATCACCCATACCGAGGACGTATGTTTTGAGCTGTTATGGATGGGTGTTGGTCGTTCCTCCTGATCAGTCGTACGTCCAGCGATGGATGCAGTGATGTTCGGCAGTCCTCGTCCGCAGACTGGAGATGGATTCTCCTTTATTTTTGCCTAAATGTTCAATGTCTTGGCGTCCAGGGCCGACCCATCCTCGCACCCAGGGTCTTCACAACCGACTCCCCCACTCGCGCTTGGTTCAGACCCTGGCGAAATCCATGCAATTTTAGTGGGGAACCAGCGGAGCAGTCGACTCGACCGAATTCAGCCAATCACAGCGAAGCTTCTATCCCGTCTTGGTCATTCCCAAAATGGCAGCTGTAAAATTTTCTCGATTCGCTGGCAAACTTGCTGAATTTCCGATTGTTCCTCAATAAACTTCGCGTCAAAATGATTCTCACGGATTATCTATATATTAAACGAGTACGTACCAGTGGGTTCAAAATACGAAGGTATGATCCATTTCGTGAATTTGGGGCAGCTATCATTCGCCAGCGTACATAAATTATGGAATACATGTAAGATGCAATGCTACGAGACTGGTATCCGGTACTTTGTTACACCGGATCTGTGTGCAGACGTTGTAGCACTAGCCGCGATATCTGCCCATTACATCAAGTGGCGTTCCCCCACTGCATTGCATGGTTTATTCGTGAATTACCAATGGGGAGTACACATAAATGGAATAGCCTTCTACTCCACTGAAAAGGGGTGGATGTCCTCAGGGCATTGAGGGAGGGTACGACCGTAAATGACCTGAGATTCTCAGGATAGGGCCGACCAGACAGAGAAAAAGACCGATCTCATCTCGAGTTAAAATGAATCTCCAACTCTTGTTCCTAAAATGAGTTTCTTTTGCTACTCGAATAGACATAACTGGGTCTCCACTTGAGATGGCATTGTCTCCAACTGGTTAAAAGGATTCTCAGCTGTTTCCACTGGATTGTCTGTTGTCTCGAATCAAATAAATAAGCTATGTCTCCATATACAAAGAAAACAAACGTTTCACACTCAGTGGGTTTCGAACCCAGGACCCTCTGATCTAAAGTCGAACACCACAGAACCACCACACCACCGAGCTACTCATGCGAGCAGATTTTGGTTTGGGTATTCGAAAAACCTCGATGACTCGATGACTGGATTTACTAGATTGTGTGTCATTGCTCACTGCCTAGTCTCGCGCAGCCAGACTCTTTCATTACCATTACAGAGTCTGTTCGATGGTAGTCTCGCGCAACTGCGAATTTCGGGTCAGACTCACTCACTCAACTCAGTCTCACAACCTTCCAAATGTCTGAATCTGGCAATGAATCGATTAGCGAAGTGATCTGAGACAGCATCAACTTACTGGAGTTGAATTTCAGGCTGAAGTCTGAGCAGGAATTGTGTATCCGTATGGAAAGCGAGATCGAGAAAACCCAACTGACATTTATGGTCGTCGCCATGATGAGATCACATGATCACTTCTCTTGCCCAATCAGCAGCCGGATTGTGATTTTCAAATGGGAGGAATCGGCGGATTGAAATGAATGACTAGCTCTGTCCCTGATTAGCCAATCAGCGAGCGTACAAGGATCTTGGTAAGCCTCCAAACAGTAATTTCGCAGTTTGATCCCAGACGCTTTTTCGATCCCCAGATTCGAAACAGCGCCTGGGTGACCGAGACTACTCACTGCCACCTGAACTAGTTCATTAAAGCTGAACTGCATGAACAAAACACCACAGCGCCGCAGTATGGTGGTCTACTGGGCGTGTATGCATAAAGCTAGAATAGGGAGGTAGAGCTTATTCCATGTATATCCTGTAACGTTACGTGATGCCTGGAATAAGGTCTACCTATGCGGTAGAGCTCTATACGGAAACGGCGGTTGATAATAGAGACTTTCAGCACCGACAAAACTTATCACGTGTCCGTGTGGAAAATACGTATGGCCCATACGGATACGTGATACGTAAGTCTGACGTAAAATGAGTTTCAGCAGCGACAATTTATCCGTATGTGATTAGGCCCTATTAGTGTACCGCGCCAAATATGGGGGGGGGGGGGTGACACTGTGAAATTAGTGTGGTGAACTAGGCCTATGTCAAAATGGAGACAAGGGTCGATTCTTAATCTATTTTTCGTGATAAATAAAAAAAAATGGACAGTAACAAGTTTTCCGACTTATTTAAGTGGTCAAAGATAAAAGGGCCTAAAGGAAATAAAGTACATTCAGAATCAACCCATATCTCCATTTCGATTTTCAAATCTCACGGAAGCTAAATTCCAGACTCCACACTAAATTGTCATTTCGAACCCCTTTTGAACTATGAAAAACACCCCTATCTCTCAAATAACTGAATACCTGTACAATCGGCAGCATCCTTAACATCATTTAAACTAGTGAAAGAGGTCCATCAGAGATATGACAAGATGATAGAAGACTCAAATTATCCACAAAAGGCAAATTGAATCAGGTGTATTCATACGTACTTCCTAACGTATGAAATGCCATTCATGCGTGATTCCCTATCCGTATGCCGTCTCGCGTATCGCTACGACGTCACAGAATGATGACGTCATGCACAAAATCGATACGGATACGTCATACGGGCAGGGAATTTATCGTTGCTGAAAGTCCCTACTGGCTTCAAGGTCGTGAATCCATTTGGAGACTTTGTTAACCGGCGTGTCCTTCTATGTAACGGAAGCCTTATGCATACGGGCCTTGGACCGCAAACACCCTTCGAAGTACCTCCAGAACACTGATGATAGACTGCAGGCCTGGGCTGGGTTGCACAAAACTCATGTTGGCGCTAACTTGGTGTTAGCGCTAACTTTATGTTAAGTGACGTAAAAAGACAATGGCTTTTTATGTCACTTAACATAAAGTTTGCGCTAACACCAAGTTGGAGCTATCGTGAGTTTTGTGCAACCGGGGCCTGTTTAGCAACGCCACTGTGTCCAACCTGATTAGTACCTCCTAGCAACAAAACATCGCTTATCACGCCTCATTAATAATCACCTCATTAATAAACTATATCACATGGCAATGTTCACGCAATTACGTCACAGGCACCCGGATACCACACGTAATCATTTTGAAAAGCGTGATATCCGGGCGCCTAAACTACTACCACATAAATCCTACGGGAGCTGTTTTCGTGACACACCATACCGCACTACTAAGTATTCTGTGCGGTCGGCCCTCGCGTTTTCAGGTGACTCGTAAGCAATAGCTTCGCTGTAGATGATACCTTAATCCCCTTCACCTAGCAGGTATTAAACGCAGACCGCCTCAAAATTCAAAACATGGGAACTTTTCTTTTCCCAATGACAAGAAACGATTGTTATTTCCAGAGATGTCCATCGGATGTAAGGAAACAGTGAAAGGCGAAGCCTACAAAGGCACCATGCAGTGGATGGAGAAAGGCAAATACTGTCGCCACTGGAAAGTCAAAGAATACACCAAGAAATATTCTTTTCCTAAAGATACCCCGTCCAACTTCTGCAGAAATCCTAACGGCGAAAGTCGTCCGTGGTGTTGGTACGGTACAGCCCCCGCGTTTGTTTATCTAAAATGGGATTACTGTGATGTGCCCTTGTGTCCCAAGAAATAACCAGGGGCTTTTTCGATGCCTCCCTTGTATTGGTATTCCTGAGAGAGGAAAAAATGTCAAGAATTATCATCCAACATCAATACTGAAAAAAAATAACCGAGACGCCGGTATTCCCATAAATATACATCTATGTGGGAATTAATGCTAAAGAGTGGAACAAAGTTAATCGCATTTCCTCGCTATAAATCTTTTTACTTATTTCATTTTGCGGACAAGCTCAATAGGGCGTTTAAAGCGCCACGCTATGCGTTTGGTGACTCTTTTACCCTCCACACCTTGATAAGGCTGGTGTTCTGTCCAATCTGTATATAGCCAGTGGTAACACCGAGGTTGGACTGATACTTTGTCGAAACCCAAAATGGCTGCCATACTTCTCATCACTTGAGAAGTTCAACGGACTTTTCTAGCGTGGAGTAACCCTTCATAAGGTAAGGTAGCATGCTTAGATCATTCAGATAGATAGATTTGAACAGTCTTGTTGAGCATGCATTGACACAAGATCATGATCAACCTCACCACCATGAATTAACGCTCTGTGTAAATGGTGTACATCGACCGTGTGTATAAATCTATGAACGAGGTCACCATAATGAAATGCACTACGATGGCGTCACGAAATTCAGTTTTGGATGCATAGCGTGCCGCTTTAAGAGATCACACGCTGACGTAGTTTCCCGAACCCACCGCTAGGGCTATGAGAGTTCGGTATTGGCTTCTGAGCATTTCCTTTTATGGCGTTACTATTTTTAGAATCACTATGAAAACATAGGCACGTGGTTGGCAAATGTCACAAAGCGAATTCAACATGTTCAAGGGAAAAGCCTATGTTTTCGGCCACTACACGTCGAAAAACAATACCACCGACTGCGTTGTTTGTGGGAACGCAACCATCGAGAAGCGGAGAACTTTATTTGATTCAGTGGCTGGTAAAAACGAACAAACTTGCTGAATTGTTGGTGAAATTCGGCGGTGACCTGTGCATGCTGTGTTGTAGGCACAGCGTACATGTGCAGAAAAGGTCGGGGAAAACGTGATGCTCTCGAAAAGGCATTCAAGGCAAATTGTGTTGCTTCTGCAGCAAGATTCAAACGGTGTGCCAGGTCACCAACAACCAAACCCCTAAGAAAATTCGGTTGGAGATTCTCTCGTCACATGTATTCGACCATTTTGTCTACTGATCACCTGATAACAGCGTGGGTTGGAGAGTGTCTCCCTTGCGGTTGGAGAGTGTCTCGTGACGTCAGACACCAGTACAGAAATGCGGACAGAAGCCAGTATCGAACCGTCATAGCCCTAGCGGTGGGTTCGGGAACCAAACTAACGCTGACGATAACATTTACGTTAACAATACATGTATTTTTTTTCATGAAATACATGCAAGACTAGCGTGCGATCTCTTCAACTCTGTAATGTCATTCAATACAACGAAAAATATAGGGTTAGTGATAAAACCCGGAATGAAACGAAACGAAATGAAATCATCGAAATGGGACACGCAAGGAATTTGAGAATAACACGTAGGCCTTATAGAAGTGTCATTATGTTGCAGGTGTATGGTTCTGCTATGAGATTGACGTTTTATCGAAATACATGTACCACATAAAACCAAATTGAATAACTGTTCTGCGTTTTCTTCACGCATTCTGTTGGACGTGCATATTAGCAAGCATGATGGAACAGATTCTATGTTAACCACTTAAATATCGATATTACAAAAAGACAATAAAACGAAAATAAACAAGCCTAGCGGCGACAGAATTCACAAGGAGACTTCAGGGATGAAGAACGGTCTGGCCTATCAATCTCGTACCCAGATCTACCTCATCCGAGGATATCTCTGGAAAGGGCTGCGACCTGACCAAAATTTCTGGTCAACCGCTGGCAGCGTGCCAAAATGTCTGTTTCCCACAATATTTCGTTCTTCGATGACTGAAAAATATCATATATGCCTAAAGAGTCATATAATACACCCAAAACACGAAGTTGTTTGAGTATTAGAGCAATTTCAAACGAATAGTTTAGTTGGGAACATCATGCCGCGGGTGCCAGCTCAGTGTGATTCGCCTCATAAATTAGTATATCGCGCATGCGCAGTATTCCTGAAGTCGTCAGCCCTTTCCAGTGGTGTTGTAGGAACGTAAACCCACTGGGGACGAGTTTGCTGGCCTATCAGATGGAAGAATCAGAATGCAAATCTGTTGAGGTTCAGAGGGATACTGGCCACATTTATAAAATGCTAAATTTGAAAGTTGAACCTTTAACACGTTATTATTTCGATCCGGAATTATCACCGTCCGGAGTGGGGTCGAAATTGGCTTTTTTGTAGAAAAGTGTTGACCCGAGTTAGTATGTTTTTACAACAGTTACGACCTGCTCAGTGAAATTTGTTTTTATGACTAAGGCGCCTAACCCGGGCGTTAATTTCTTTACGATCAATGCGACCTATTCAACCATTAACGAGGTGTGAAGTTCTTTATTGTCTACCCGGGACGTGACAATTTCGGTTGTTTTAAGCATTGTCATGAACGGGTAGGTCGTGCCACGGCACGGGTTACCTGCCTTCCGAAAATATTTCCGAAACTAGAGTTGAGCAATTCGCTTAACAGCGAATTGTAGACCATATCCAGGTGTTAAAAAGGTGGAAATGAAGTTGCAATGGAGAACTTGCTGGAGGGCTGTTGCTGGTAGGTGGCGATATTGGATATCGTAAAAGTGTGTTGATGTGGGACTGGCATGCTGAAAATGAAGTACCAGTAGTCTGATTTTTAAAATGGAAGTTTATTGCAAAAATCGTTTAAAAGTAGGAATATTGAAATTCCTGCGTAACAATACATGTACTGACTGACAAATGCACAGTTAATCATGTTTGGTTTTCCTAAAAATGCTGAGTTGCCAAAAGATAGAAGCATATATAGAAGCATGTAACTGTGGTACAATGTATGATACATTATAAACAGCAGTACATACAGTTAAGCATGCTTGGTTGTCCTGACCAGCTGCAATAAAAATCAGGCATTGCCGTTAGAGGGGCGCGAAAATGCTCATCAAATGGCAAGGCCTGAAAAATACAGTGTAGCAAAAATATAGAACCAAGTAACTTTGGTTCAATCTATGAATGATATGAACAGAATCACACAGTTAACCATGCTTGGTTTTCCCGACTAGTTTGAATAAAAATGCTGAATAGCAAAAAAATAGAGAACCACGTAACTTTGGTACAATGTATGATATAAACAGAACTACACACAGTTAACCATTCTTGGTTTTCCTGACCAGTTTCAATAAATGCAGCGTAGCAAAAATATAGAACCATGTAACTTTGGTTAAATCTATGAATGATATAAACAGAACTACACAGTTAACCATGCTTGGTTTTCCCGACCAGTTTCAATAACAAGTCGCCCATGGGCGATGCGCTCAGCTGACATTATGAAGTTATTGATGGAAGCAGTTCTCAAGTTATGGAAAGAATGCACCATCCAAGATCACCACCTGGCAGTCACAGCGACACAGGCCCACTGGAAGTTATGTTGGAGCACAACCAAAATCGATAGGATGCATGATCTGACACAAATGACACTATGCATGGCAATATGAAGCTGAATGAATGACCCAGCCGTTCTCAAGTTAGGCCATGAGAATGAAAGTTCCTGTTTTGCGTCCACCGCCCGCATGTCCCGACAGCGCCCCCCAAAAAAGTTCATTATTTCAAATTTCATTATTCCCAAAAAAAATCGCACAAAACACAACAAATGCTCTATTCCCAAGCATCCATATCGTCAAATCTGCATCTTGCGCCTCACCTTCAGTAGTGTCGGTCGTCATCAGCGAGCTGGCTACGAAGACCTTGTCATGCTTCCATTCATTTAGGGCCTACTACTCAAGATACTAGTAAATGAAATGAAAAGTGTCATGATCTAAGATGTTTTGATGACTTGGAAAGCTCTTGTTGCTTGTAGAAATCAAATAATGAATAATGAATAATGAAAAAAAGCCTCATCACTTTTCATTTTTGCTCGGACGCAAAACAGGAACTTTCATTCTCGTGGCCTTATGGAGCAGAGCACAAAGTCAAGGCCCGTATGCACAGACGTTCCTCCACTCACACTTGAGTGTGAGGTCAACCTTAATCTTTTGTATTCTACCCTGCAAACAATAGGTAAAGGTCGACCTCACACTCAAGTGTGAGTGGAGGAACGTCTGTGCATAGGCCTACGGGCCAAAGTCCAAGACGGTCACCAGTTGGCCATATTGCCATTGGAAGTTGGAGCTGCTACTGTTGATGATAGGCCTATCACATAAAGCATGGTGAGCTGTGCAGAAAGGCTGTTCTTACTTTTACTTTAGTCAGCACAAGCCCACAGGAAGTTTGACATCATCCACAGACAGCATAAAATGGTGACATCATCAGCAGTGCATAAAGGCTATTCTTGCTTTCCATGAAGTCAGCACAAGCTCACAGGAAGTAGTTTGACTCCACAAACAGCATAAATGGTGACATCATCAAGCGGGAAATTCAAATACCCTTGTTTCATATTTCTGCAGATCGTGCCCCCTGGTGGACAAACATTGAAAAATTTACCCCCACAGAATGTGAAGAAATAATTAAGCTATGCAACCTATCAATTACAGTTTGATGTATTTTCTCTAGACTGAGTTATTTGGATTTTTTATTTTACGGAAAATGCCCCCTGCAGAGCAGAATGTAGGTCAAATCGCAAAAATTTTTGGTTCTGTTTCGAGTCCTCCCTAGGGCCTACCTCTCCACCAACTTTCCTGACTCTGGGCCTTGCGGTTGCGAAACGTGCCAGTTTAACGGACGACACACAGACACACAGACGGACGCCACTCAGTATACATATGACTAGCTCCGCTGACCTTTGGTCAGCTGAGCTAAAAAGTGTGTTGTGAAAATATACAAGCACGTCTAACTTTGGTACAATGTACGATATAAACAGAACTACACACAGTTATAAACCTTACTTGGTTTTCCAGAGCAGTTTTAATAAAACTGCAGCGTAGTAGAGCCACCTAAGTTTGGTTCAATCTATGATATAAACCTAAGTAGTTAACCATGGTTAGTTTTGCCGAATAGTACGACTCAAAATGTTTATCAAAAATACCTGATCACCTAACTTTGGTGAATCTGTAATGTAAAAACTGAAATACACAGGTAGCCTTTAGTCTTTCTCGACAAGGTTAAAGTAAAAAGCTAAGTTGCCAAAATATGAATGACGCAAGTTGGCTTGAATGGTACGATCCAACTAATGTAGATAGTTGTGGAAAGTAGTCAATGGAGTACAGAAATTTACAAGAAGTTGATGACGTTATTGGAGTCATCCAGTGAGAATGAAAGGGTCAATGGGAGGAATTCATTGACATCATTTAGGGTTTGGACGTCAACATGTCTGGTTTCGTGGAGATGGTTAGTGATTGCCTGGAGTGACGTGTGGTACTCGTCAGCATCCTCATCATTCGACAGCATGCATATATCATCGTTTGTTTCGTTATCATCGAGGGCAATTATGGTTGCGTTCATCACTTGGTGTTGTGGTGGCTCTATACGCTGAAATGGAAGAGTGAGGAATGCTGGTGAATTACTGATGGCAATGTTTGTGTGCAGTGGAGTTTTGTGGGAAGATCCACATGCAATGGTGCTGTTATTGGTTGCAATGCATGCACATATTTGTTGTCAGTATTGACTGGATCATTGGTGTGTTAAATATGGTTGCAAGTATGATTTACTGGTGTGCTTACCTTGATTTCAGTCATATCAGTTGTATTGAGTGAAGATTCGTTCTGATAAGAAGAGACATATACATTTGTAATTTGGAGATAATCCCCTGGTGTAATACCAGTGTCTGCCGCATCACGCCAAAGTGAGCACCGGATTTGTCCGCTTTGGTCTTTCAGTTCTATATCCTGTATCGGTATCTTCTGTGGGGATTTTGCAGTTGAAACCTGCCGGACTGCATTTGCCTGGAAAAACAAGTACAAGGTGTAAATGCTTGCACACGGAGAACAATGTGTGAGTGTGTTGAGGGCAATTTAGCAAACAGCAGTTGTATTATAGTATTTTGGGTATTTCGGGGTCTTTGTAATTGTATACTTAGTGGTAACGAATAAAGAGGGTGAACCTAATGTAATACTGTACCTGAATCACTTTTCCTGCAACTGAAACTTTTGTCTTTATTGGCGAAGCCTTTGCATTCTCTATTGATACCATTGGGGCTTCTGGAGGATGAATTAGTTCCAATCCCGCTTGGCGTATATCATCAGGAATATCGAGGTGTGTGGTTTTAAAGAACTTGGTGTCAGCATTCGACGTCAGGTGTGTTCCTTTGGAGGAATAATATTTAATGAGGAGCGTTTGCCCTGGTTTGTTGAATTTCGTGGCTTGATCAGCATGGTACAGGTTGATCTTCACAGCTGCAGTTTTGTCGGCTACTGCGGCAGTCCACATGCTCACATTTTTGCCTTGTCTATCCTGTAGAGTTTTTCTTGTACCAATACCAAGTACCGTTACTTTTAGAGGGGCCTTGATATTGGGAGCTGGATTCTTGATGGCCTTTGCGACATTCATGTTGAGATACCTAAAAAGAGATGGAAAATAGTTATGAGTATCAGTATGAACAATTAGCTGAATATCCACATTAAGTACAGACAGTTCATGTTGTATTTATAATGCAATATACAGGGTCATGATAACTGTAATAGGTAGACAATACCCCAGTGTCTACAAGTTGATTGCCAATGGTTTGCATTGATTGTTGATGAACGTATATGTGATCAATGAGTGTGCCATCAGTTGTGGTAGGCTGTGATACGACTTGGTGGTAATCTCTAGCATGTAGTAGGTTACCAATTGGATGTGCTGATTTCAGTAAATCTTCGTTGAAATCTCCAGTAATGACAATCTGGTTGTTCTGTTGATTATCAATGTTGTCTAGTAATGTGCTAAATGCCGAACAGAATGTTGTTGCATTGTATGTTGGAGGTCTATATATGTTGACAATAAGGGTCCGTTGGTTATTTTGGTGAACCTGAACTGCCATGGACTCAATATTGTCCACATGGAGGTCAATGATTTCATGGGGAATATTGGTTCTGATGTATACAGCCACACCTCCTTTTTGCTGGTGGTAGAAATTGGATTGAGGTGTGTAGCAATGAATGCGGTTTCTGTGGACCAAAGTGTAATTTGGCAGTTGTAAACATGAAGCGGGTCGGGGAAGGGATGATGAAAGCCAGGTTTCAGATAGGCAAATGATGTCTGCATTTAGCATGTCGTAGTTGTTCTGGAGATCGACAAAGTGAGTTTGAAGGCCCTGGATGTTGTGATGTACAATTTTCAGGTACTTTGGATTTATGTTTGCAAGAAGTTCGCTGGTAGTTGATTGGAGGAGAGGCATTTTATTCAGGTTAGTGGACACATCTTTGTTGCAGAATAGTGCAGACTGTTTGAAGTTGAGCAAGTGTAAACCGTTGAGAGAAGTGACACGGCTGAGGGCAACATATGCTTGTCCTGCTGCGAACACGTTTTCAAGGGAAACGACTACTTCAGTAAGAGTCATGCCTTGGGTTTTATGGATGGTACATGCCCAAGCTAGAGACAGGGGGAATTGGGTTCTTGTGATTTTACTATCTGTTAGCTTGATTTGCATTGGCTCAATGAAGACTGAATTAGACAAATGCGGGTACAAGCATTTATATTTTGAATTCCTGATGGCTTGCTGGCCAATATTGGGATTGAAGAACTTGATTGCTACAGCTTTTTGCATTTGGGTGTGTGATGTTGTATTTGGGACGATGGCAGTGACAATTCCCCTTGCTCCATTGACCAGGCCATCAAGAACATCAACATTGCGTGTAAGCATTACCTGTGCCGACAGTGCTATTTCAATGACCTTGGGTATATTGTCAGATCCTTTTTTGGACCTTGTCGTCTTGGAAGACGTGGAAACAGAAGTGCCTGTATGTGTAGTATCTTGTGCAATTAGCTGTATGATTGGAGAATCTAGACCTTGCAATCTGTGCATGTTATGTTGGGCAACTTCCTTTTTTGTTGAGAAGATGTGCAAGGCATCAGCTGGATATAGTGGATCATCTTTTGAGATAACTCTGTTGATTAGAACCTGTTGATCTTGTTCATGAAGTGTTTCTGTACTCAATCTTTTCCGAATTCTATTGAGCAATTCTGCAAAGTATGCTTCGTCCCTTTGCCGCATGATTTCTGTCAATTCAACATGCTTGAAAATGCCCGACCACTTATCATGGAGTTGTTCTGGTGGCAAGTTGCAAAGCAGTCTGTAATGGACTGGAGGCAACTGATAGAAATCACCAAAAGCAAGAAAGGTTACACCCCCATACAATGCATCAGTGCCTTTGATTTGACACAATCTGCCATGAATGTAGTTGAGCAAAGTGTTATTAATCATAGACACTTCATCTAGAATGAATATTTTGATATCAGACCATGTTGTTCGTAATGTGTTGAGGCTTTCTTCAGAGAGAGGAACATATGGCAATCCAATTCTGAGTGGGATATTGAGTGCACTGTGGACTGTCTGGCCAGAAATGTTGTATGCAGCTGTACCAGTTGATGCAGTGATGACGACACTAGGATTTGCGGGATTGCATGCAAGTGGTTTGAGGAGTTTTTCTGACTCGTATTTGATGGCTTTGATGAGATGGCTTTTCCCTGTACCACCTGGACCAGAAATCATAAGGTGCAATGGTGATGTTGGTAATGTCCCATTGCGGGCTGAAAGGCACCACTTGCGGACAGTATTAAAGACTAGCGATTGTGTCTGGTTTAACGTTTGCAGTAGCTTGCGACCTTCAGCGTCTGTGAGCTGACCTGTTGTGTTGTCGAATTCAATGACTGGTGTTGGTTCACAAGCATGTACGGAAGAATGTGCTAAATCCGGTACAAGTTCATTTAAATCGCTAATTGTGGACTCATTATCTGGTGAGGTGCAATTTGAGAGTTCTTGTCTTTCTGCTTCTGCTGTGGGAGCTATTTGTGCCCATGCATCTTCCAAGACAGGTGAAGTTTGTAATTGTTCCCATGCTGCATCCAATGGTTGGCAGTTGATTTCCAGTGTTTTTCTGTTTGTTTCAACAATGTCGTGTACAAATTGCAAGTTGTTGGTGTTTGGTAGGGTTACAGCAGCTTTTTCATAGAATTCTTGGCTGTTTTGAAATGGTGCAGGACCCAATTGTTCATCAGACCTGAATGGAAGGTACAATACAAGAAGACTGTGGTAGAATTTTTCTGGGAACTGAGTCTTGGAGAATCTAGGAGATCTGATAATGGCTCGTGCACTTCTGGACCTTTTTTGAACATAACCCATTCCATTTTTCAACATTATTTTCTGGGTTTTGCAGTTTAATTCATCATCTTCATGTATATTTTCAGCGAGTTCACTGTCAATAGAATCTGCTTGTTTGTTGTTGTATTGTTTGTTTTGTGTGTATGCAATTCTGTACTCTGAAGCAAATATTGCCAGACACATGCTATCAAATTCTATGTGATCTGGTCGTGCTTTATAGCGATCAATGATTGACTTCATCCAGATATCATCGGAGTTTTCATTTTGTTTGGATTGAATAGTTGCCAGAGGTAGGCTCATACGCGTTGAATTTGGGTCAGTGGGCACAAATACTGTTTGTCGTGATGATTGTTTCAGTTTCATGCCTGTAACTCTATAAACAGCTTCTTGGGCACTTACTTCGCGATTGGTGAGGTACACACTCCCAAGCTGTTTCATCACTTTGACGGCATCAGCATGTTCATCATCCGATTCAGACTGACGTATTTCGTCTTGGGCATGTTTTAGAAGTTCACCCATTTCATGTTCGCCTTTTGATATATAGCTCAGAATGTACATGACACAAATGTAAGGATTGAGGACAAACTGAATGTCCATATTTGCATTCCATGCCCGCAGAAGATGAGGATTATAGTTATTGACCCAAGCATCTTTTGCTTGTCTTTTGAGAATGAGATTGTCCCTTTGTGACATGATGGCCAAACTTCTTTCATAATCAGCATGAGTCAAATTAGCAGCATCAAGCAATTCATCCATTGATGGGTCAGCAGAGGTCTCATTTTCTGTAACTGCAGTAATGGCATTCCATAACTTTTCAAGATTGGCTTTTGCAGTTGCCTTCGACAATTTTTGACATGTGACATTTTTTGATGATAGGTCAGGAGATTGGGAGTTCTCTGTAGCAGGTGAACAATTGTCTTGGTTTTGTTCATTTGTTGCTTCAGTTTCATTTGTTGCAATCAGTCTGATGATCATAGTTTGAAGAGCAAGTGCTTTTGGGAAATTGTATCTGCAAACTTTACCACCCTTCTTACATGACAGGCCATGGTTTCTACTATGTAGTTGAACTTCTTTGACAATGCGGTGCAGTTCAGGATCTTCAAGTGGATCAGGAAGTTGAGCAGTTATGTACTGGTCAACAAAGTTGCATATTTCCTGATCGGTATTGTGGTCAATGTTGGGTGCATTTTCTACCCAAAATAAGCAATGAATGTGGGGTGAACCACGTGCTTGAAATTCAGTTCTATAGAAGTAGTCAGATATTTTGCCAATGGGAGCAGATTTATCAAGGAGAAGTTTACTAAAGAGCATTTGAACTCGGTGGTTGAACATTCTAGAAGCCATGACTGGGTTTTCTCGCAACAATTTGGTTTTATCTTGGTAAGTCAATTGATCAACAGGGATTGGCTTGCTCTTGCTGCCTACTTGTAGTGCAGTAAGAACTTCAGGCCAGCGCATGTCAGCTGCAGAAAAAGTGACAAACCATGTGGGGACACCTATTTGCCTTATCATTGCAAAAAGGTCTTTCAATGTTTTTTCCCAAAATGGAGGTGTGCCCCTAATTGGCTGAAGGAATCGATAGCCAGTATCTGCCATTATTATTTTCTTAATGCTTTGCGAGTCAGTTAGCATTTTAGCAGTGATCTTTTTCCCAGTACCAGTTCTAGGAGCACCTTTTCGCATTGCTATTGATATGCTGGATTGGACCTGATTCAGTTCGCTCATGTATTGAGCAAAAAAAATGTAGTTGGTATCTGATGAGAAGCGATTGTCAACGTTGAAGAGCCGAGCATTGAAATACCGATTAAGGCCGAGCTTAACTGGTCTATCAATGTTGTAGTGGAATTTTCCTGTGGGGAATTGCTGGGGAAATGACTTTGCCTCTATATTAGGCGTTTTCAATATTGATACAGGATGACTACCTTCTGCTGGAGCAACACAGAACGTGACATTTGAATGATCTAAAGTGTGTTGTCCTATGTCTACTGGTTGGAGGCATGTATCTAATGGTAGGACTGGCAGCGTAGATGTACTGGTAGTGCTATCTGCACTACTGCTACCGGTAGTGGTTGAATTATGTGCACTGTTTCTGATATTGGACTGTGAGTCTGAGTGAGAGAGTACATCTGTGTGTGGATCAAGTGCCACTTCTTGTTCACCATCAGCAATACATTGAGATTCATGTGTAATGTTATGTGATTGCTGTAGAAATGCTTGTGCACTGTTACCAGGTTTACTTGCATTTGAAGAGCTGCTGGTAGGAGGGGAAATGCAAGTATCATCACTGTCTTCATGAGCAAGAATTTGACTGGTTGAAGCAATCAGATCATTATTACCAGGCAGATTTTCCTCGTGCCAACTGTTATTGATCTCCACATTTCGGTACAGCTCATTATTTGCAATGAGGTATTGGAGAGCTTTGTCAAGCTTATGGGGATGGACAAGAGAATGTGAAACATAGCCTTTGTACTCTAATTTCCGCTTCAACTTGACCTTCACAAAAGCCGACTCATCAATTGCCCTTGGTAATGTTTTAATGGTTTGAGATATATTTGACGGCACTGAAACAACAGGACCATGAACACCATTTTGGCCACCTTTCGGCAAAGGTACAATCTTAGCAAATGGTATATGCAGTGCAAGAAGTTGCTTTTCAAGGAAATTGAGGTTTTCCAATTCTGGAGGGATGTCGTCCAATTGCAAACCATTAGCAACTGCCAATGACGGCATTTTACCATTTAGTAAGCACTGATGACATGTGTGACATGTCCATTCCATTCTCCGTGACATAGGAAATACACATTCCTTTTGACAGAGTCCTTCAGAAGAGCATGTGTGTACATATCTGCCAGTTAAACATTTTGAGGCATTCTGCTGTTTTGCAGGTGTTGCTGAATACTTGGAAATGTGGACCGCCACAGAATTCACTTGATTTTTGAATAAGATTCTGTGGCAAACTGTGCATATGTATTCAGGAGGAGAACTTATTGCTTCTTTGAAGCTCAAAATAGCTTTTTGACATTTGCTATGCACAACTGTTCTGTCTGCATATGATGGGAAGTCAGGTGGGGAGAGACGAGTTCTTTTCGTGGCTGGGGTATTTGTTTGAGAATTGCTTGTTTCTCTAGATCGTTTTCGTGATTTTTTGTGTACTGCTTGCCCTTTTCCCTTCAATTCGGATGCATCAACAAAGTGACTGGCATCATGTTGAGTGGGAGAACTTGAAGCTGCCGTGGTTTGTTTTGCATGGAACCTTTGGTTTTGAAACTGGAAGTACCTATCCAGATTAGGTGAGGGCAATATTGGAATTGGTTTGAATGTTTGAACTGGAACAACATCAAACTGGGTATTATCATGTGTGGCATGCCTGTAGAGTGAGTGAATGTGATGTACAACACATTCAATGTTTGGTGCACTGAGTAGTACAGCTGAACCATTCTCTGTCATGAGACCGTGCGTATTTCGACTATGTGAATCGAAAATGTAGTATGTTTGTTCGTGACAAAATATTGCAATTGTATATCCACATGTTGTCAGCAAACAGGCTTTATGTGGGGCGGAGAGACCTTTTTGCAAAGCCAACAACAAGGTTGGACTTGCAGTGGAGGTGGCAATTGCATCCAGAGTATGACTAGGAGATAGTGGATACAGAAGGCCATGCAGCACTGCACCAAAACATGCTTGCACACTTTTCTGGATTACTGGTATTTGAAATGTATTGGGTAGCTCAGTGTACTCCAGGTAGTCATGAGCATGAGCAGTATTCTGATACATGTGATCACCCCAGCGCATTATATTGTCTAAATCGTTTGCATTCCAAAGTGAAGGGGCCTTGTTTGCATGAAATAACAACGCAACATAAGCCATTGCAGTACACTGCTTACCAGCAGATTGTGGGGGAAAATGTGGGAATCCTTGGTGAAAAGATGCAATGGCTTCAAGTTTTATGGAGTAAGGTGCACCATTAGTAATTTGGTCCGTTAGTGTTGAGGGAGCACCTGCAGTTCTTGGAAGGTCGACATTCAATAGTTGTGGGAATGGCAAAGTGGGAAATTTGTTATAATTATTACCAACAGGGTCAGTGTTCAATTTCTTTGCTCTAGCCTGTTGCTTGCATTTTTCACGGTTTTTTCGTGTAGAACTGAGGGACCGCGGCATGATGATAATGCTGCTGATAAGGTGTGTTATTCAGGGAATAAGTTACACAGCAGGATGTGAGAAAATTCAGTCCAATGGAAAAGTGTGGAGCAATGAATAGCACGGAAAAGAGGCGGTGTTTCTGAAAGTGCTGGTAGTTGAATAAATTCTGGGAATGTTGCGGAAATTTGTGGAGATGTGGGAAAATGTGGAGATTGAGTGGAAATATGTGGAGGAAAACAGTGACTACTGCAGCCACCAATATGGCGAGGCGTGCGTTGCCCTATGACTGTGTAGGCTATATGCCAGCCACTTGTGTCTGAAAATTCAGCAACTGTCAAAAACGTATTCACTACCTAGGCCTAGGCCTAAATTCTAAATTCAGCGTAGGCCCAGGTGTCACTGTTGGAAGGAAGAACGACCGAGGATGAGTTGGCCGGTCTATGATATTACTTTTACACGTCGCTCGACGTTGGCCAGACGTTGACCTAAATAACACCACGTGGCGACGGTCACGGTGGCTGCGTTAGGCCTACCCGCGGCGGCGCAAAGCTCAGTTGTGCTTGACCACCTGTCCAAGCAAGTATTTTGTCGAAAATAAAACGTCAGTGTCAAAATGTCGGTATCACTTGCAATAACACGAAAGTATGAAAAAGGTACAGTTGAAAATTCGGGAAAATCTTACCGTTGAGGGCTCGTAAACTGGTTGTATCTTGTTCGGACTGCAATAATCGGCAATGCACACATTGACGGTCAACGGCAGAAATGCTGTCCTTGGTCACCTCAGCCGAGGCGCAGGCCTACTTGCGAACCGATGTACGCCTACCTCCGCTGCCAAATCGAGAACTAAACATAGGCGTACATTATGGAATCGAAAACATCATATGAGCAAAGAAAGAAAATTTTACTCTGATAATAAATAACATAAACAATCAGGAGACGAAACTTTATTCAGAAAACGAACACGAACTATTTTGTTCCAGCGCAATGATACTTGCGTACATTAGTTCACTGCGTACATTAGTTCCGGTCTTTGCCGCAGCGGCGGCACCGTCCGTTCAACCCGGGAACGGCCATTCCAAGTAACTATCGCCTCCCGCACTGTCCTACTCGGTAAATCGATCGTTAAACCAGTTTGCCGATTTGCTAAAACGTGGGAGGGTGTGGCGATGATTAGCACGGCAATACAACGGCAAATTCCGCTAAAAATGACAAAATATGCAATGAAATATTGATTTGATCGGGAACTCGGATGGATTTTTGACGACAGCAGATTGTTATGAGTATACTGGCCCAATTTCAGCCTTTGGCATGCCGCGGTTTAGGAGAAACGTGTCAAAAACCACCTAGCCTTGGCCCACTGGCGACTGGCTAGTAAAAACAAGAGACCATATCCACGGGGAGTGGATATGGTCTAATGAGTTGGACAGGCCGGGCAGGTGTGTGTGAAGTACTTTATTGTGTGCCGGGGACATAGGAGTTTAGATTTTCGTTAGAATTGGTTTGGTCGGGTCGGTCGTGCTGCGGCACGGGTTACCTGCCTTCCGAAAATATTTCTGAAAAGAGTTGGACCGGCCGGGCAGGTGTGTGTGAGGTACTTTGTTGTGTGCCCGGGACATAAGAGTTTAGATTTTCGTTGCAATTGGCCTGGTCGGGTAGGTCGTGCTGCGGCACTGTCTACCTGCTTGATGATAAAATTTTTGTGAAACTAATTGAACACTGGACAGGCAGGTCATGTGAAAGTCTTTTTTCTCTACCAGAGTAGGCCTACTGAGCGTTTAGGTTTTTATTGGAAGTGTCCTGGTCGGGTAGGTCGTGCTGCGGCATGGGGGTACCTGCCTTCAAAAAATATTTCTGAAATGAGTTGGACAGGCCGGGCATGTGTATGTGAAGCACTTTATTGTGTGTCCGGGACATAACAGTTTCGATTTTTGCCAGTGTTACATGTAGAATTGGCCTGGTCGGGTAGGGCAGCCCGGGGGCTGGGAAATCAATTAGTGATTTGTGAAACCAATCCCGCGGTCGGGTAGGCCTAGATGCATGTAAATTTCCTGTTCTCTCTCCTCTGGGTCGTGAGCATTATTATTCTGTATTGAAGTGTACTGGTCACATACGTCGTGCCACCGCACTAATTGTGTTCAAAAATTTCTGAAACGAGTTCAACCCGCCAGGCAGGTCCAGCTCCACCCTCGTCGGCTTGGGTTACGCATGCCAAACCCTTGGGATAAATTCCTTGGAAAAAATAAGCACCTGCATAGTAAACACTTATTTCGTATTCAGCAAGCCAGTGTAAATTTGCCGGTCTTTCCACCGCTCATTGTCCCCCACCCCATACCTTGAGAAACACCTGAAACCTTTGGTTACGTTTTGATGACGCATGTGACCCCGATTCCAAACATCAATATATTCCAAGGACCACCATTCCTTTAACACCTTTGCTGTAGAAGAATATAATTGACGGATTTAAGCCTGCTCTTCCTGCCTGGTACTTGTAGTTTAGACTGGTTCCCGTCTTTGCCGCTCCACCCGCTGGCGCTCCTGTTCCGCTATACAAAGACAGGTCCGGGGTGCCATCTTGGATGCACGAATGACGTAGTTCTAGGTTATTTTTAGAACATCAACAAGGAAACCCCTTTATGTTAAACATCGCGCCCTAACTAAAACTCTCAACTGTCATGAAAAATTCAGTAAAACTTTGCAGTTCTCGATAAAATAGAGTTTGCTTTGGCGCCGGAATCAATTCAGCAGCTGCAAGGGGTACGCATAGGGCCTATTGAGGCTCTGAAGAAGGCATCGAGGAAGTAGGCCTAGTCGTGTGCATACCTTCTGTTACTGTTGTTGAGGAGAAAGTGACACACTCACCTCATAATGTACAGCCCAAAGGCAGCCTCCTGTTATCCCAGTGTCTTATCCCCGCAGGGTCAGTCCAAACACACATGCTACATGCATACCGATACTATCCTGGGGCTTATACACATGATATAAATACAAATACAAATACAAATAAGTTTATTGGACCGTAAAATTTTAAAATTCCATAGGTCATAGAGTACAATAAACTAAGTGCAGTGTGTAAAGTATGAAGAGAAAAAGGGATAGGAAAGTAAGAGGGGATCTGTCTTTGGAAATGTACCCAACTTACTAGCGTGAAGAGAATATATACATCAATGGGTGCAAAAGGGTGTATAGTACAAAATATATATTGAAAAAATTCAACATGACTAAATGGTATGACTCGTGAATGCTTCTGAGCAAAATTTGGCAACCGTCTTAATTGTTTTATTTTCTGAGTTTACTAAGAAGTAAAACTTGTCCTTAAGGGATAACCCTATTTTGTTATATTCTACATTGTCAAGTGTATTTGCCCTAATTCTTGTATATGCAGGGCACACCAAAAGGAAATGTACTTCGTCTTCTACTATTTTATTATTGTTTTGGGAGCAAAAGTCACAAAAACGCTCAGTTCGAGGGATTTTTGGTTTCTTATACCTCCCTTTATACCTCCCTTGATATATGCTCTCAAACACGAAATACTCGATCCACGTGCGTTTTCTATATTTAGTAAAACGGTCAAAACATTGCGCAAATACCTGCGCAGAACGTATGCGCAACGAGGATGCGCAGTAGATTCGGCCGGAATCCCGGCCCAAGATGGTGCCCCGGACCTGTCGTTGTATAGCTGAGCGCCAAAAATGTGCAGCGGCAACGACGGGAACCAGTCTACTTGTAGTTAACAAACCAAGAGAGTAAGAAAACAGCTCTGACAATAACGCTAGTTTGGCATGCAGGTCCTGTACAAAATATATTGAGTTAACGTTAAATTTTAGCGTAAATGGCGCTATGTTTCTTAGCAGAGTTTATCATCCCGATAACGGTAACGTTAAGGGTAATGGTAACGCTATTCTGTCTACAGCAAATACATGCAAAAATGCCGTTTGCCGTGCGATTTCCTAAACTCCAGAGTTTAAGAGATCACACGCTAACGATAACGTTTGCGTTAACGCTATTTCTTGCGGGGCCTATTTCATGAGCAAAAAATATTGTTAACGTAAATGTTATCGTTAGCGTGCGATCTCTCGAATAATCTTATCTTGTAAATGCTGACGTTATCGCGGTTTTTGATGAGGATGTGATGTGAAAAAACAGCAATACTAGTAACTTCAACATCGACGTTTGTGGGGCGATTTAGAAACCTCACTTATTGTTGTTTATTCAACACTCCGATCCTGTCGTCCTGTCTTTTTTGTTTACCGCCGATTCTTTTGTTTTGCATCCGCAATCACACCTAAGTGTTATACCAACAATTCGGAATTTTACATTCTTTGAATCGCTGTACACGTATGTACTCCCCTTAATACATGTACTTTATATGTTGGCAGTATACCCTATGTTAGTCGGCTTGAGCACTTGGTGTCCAGAGTGGCAATATACCCTGTATCAATTATTTTTCCCATGGTCAGGAACTGATGACAGCATGGTTTGTTTTCAAGTCTATATGAACTGACATTATGTTGTGTACCGGTACTGAGTGTATTCTGGACAAGCCAGCCAAGGTTACTGTCCGCAATGGTTGCCTGTGCAGCGGCTAAAACCGTTATCATAGCAATCACAACCTTCCTGATTCCACCTGGCCGAACTGTACGTCGTGGTACAGGATACCGGTACAAGGATTACTTCATTGCGGTTGCTAATTTAGGCAACAGCTACATAATACAATTCAAAATCAATCTACGACAGGCCTGCATGGATAGATTTAACTCTCGTATCCCCAACTAAAATGCTGAAAATATACCAATATCCTCGTAGGATGCATAAACATTGTTTGACCCATAAAGGGTTAATTGTACTAAAATAATATTACCCCGATGTACACGTTCGATTTCAGTCCAAATATTTCATTTAGTACTAAAAAAATAGGACAGGTCCTATTATGGTATTATTTTTTTTGGAAAAGAAAATTTCATCAAATTTCCCGTTGCACACGATCCAATTTTTTAGTACAGAAATTTTATTACCAACAAATTGGACCGTCCACAACGGGCATAACCCAGACCAAATCCTATAACGATTCCCGATCGATGAGTTTTGGCTGTTGTTGGTCATTTTCATGTGCGCAGCCTTGTTGGGTAACAACGTAATTTGACGACAACCCTGTGGTGATTCACTAGCTTATCACACGACGGGTCTGGTGGTGGCTGAAGTAAAATTTCCCAAAAAGCCACGCCACGACATGGTGAAGGAAAGGATGCCAGTAACGGTTGCCAGCAAAGTTCATGGGGCGATCTATTTGGAGAACACATGGGGAGAGGGGTTCAAATTCAATTTCAATTTCAATTTCAATCTTTATTGCTCAACAAATTTACAATCATTTGCTTAGAGCACAACATAAAAGCACGTTGTTTACTCTTTATAATCAGGTGATTGTACATGTAAATTATAGGTCTGAATAGTCCAGAATTTCTGCTTAGGCTGGGTTCGGCGTGCCTTTTTATTCTGGTTGCTTCCGTGAGCTTTCGGTGTCCAAACAAGAGTTGAGAACCTCAGTGCTCTCCCAGCCCATGCACATGGAGTGTCCAAGTTGGAAAGATCTTCATGATTAAGGAACTGGGTCGTATTCGACGCGTCTTCACTAAGTGAATGGATACCCCGAAGGATTTGTTGAAAGGACAATTCGCAAAATTATCAGTCAGCATCTTTACAGGGAAAGCTAACGTCCTAAACACCAGATCCCCCATTATGATCAGCATTCTACACATAGGCAATGCACCGCACAAAA
>NMRB01000442.1:316318-348956 GCA_002633025.1 Notospermus geniculatus | reverse complement strand
GACCTACATGTATATGTTACGCATTCTGTCGGTTAGCGTCAGTAGGATAGCTAATTCCTCTGAGGTTGTGAGTCAGAGTAGGGGATGAGTCCGAATACCAGGGTGTGATCTTCCCAAGTTGTAGCCGTGTTTATCAGTGTCACCACTAAGAAAGGATTACCGGTAATTAACCAACTATTCCATGTAGAAATTTCAAAGAGTCACAACAGTGAAAAGAAAAGAGAAAAGAAAAAGAAAGTAAGAAAAAAGAAAAAAACTAAAAATGACTACCGGGATTCGAACCCGCGACCTTTGTGTTACAGTCCACTCCATCTTTCCACTGCGCCAGTCAGCTGACTGAAGATTAGGCGTGTTAATAATCACTTCGTTGTTTAATACGCCCCGTGCATAAATTATCGTAATGCATCCTCATTATGAACCTCTCGTTTTCATTGGTTAGAATCTGCTGTGTAAGCAGTGCGAGAACTACTATTTTCACAGCAACTTGCTGTGCAAATAGTCACGGCGTATTTTTTAAGTGTTTTTCGGGATTTTTTTCCTGAACAGTGCTGCTGAAAATGACCCCTTTCCCATGAAATTTGGAACAAGCATGCGGTATGGTTGACTGCTGAGTGAAGCTGAATCGGTTAATGTCGTCCTGGGTACACCTCATTATTACCCTGGGTATTCTGGAGAAGGCATTGTGCAAATTTTTGTTTTATTAAGAACATAATGATTACAAAAGAATGATATTTGTCAATGCTGATAGTTAAAATTATTGTGCATATTCCAAGGAAGTGACAAGAGTGAAATTTCCATTCCATATGTAATAAAGATGCAGCAGTGAATCGGTAGCCAATTGACTATCACGTACATACCATATGGTAATTGATCCACTGGGTGGCCAACTAATAACTTTGTTTTGAGAGGCTTGTTGAGAGGTTGAATGTTATGTTTTACATCTAAGTTGTGGCAATCTGCATATGTGGCAAGGAATTTTGGCAATTTGACTGGAGGCACTAAATGGTATATGCACAATGATACTTAAACCTGGAAGTTAACAAGAGGCCCATGGGCCTTGCGCTGAGCTGACAGGATGTGTCGGATTTCTTTGGCATGTTTGGAGTGGTGGCCATTGTTGCGAATGGTTTGTGATGAGAAGACATTAGTGTGGAAATTAGTTTTTTTATTGAGAATGCAATGATTACAAGAGAATGATATTTGTCAATGAGGATAGTTGAAATTATTGTGCATTCCAATGAAGTGACAAGAGTGAAATTTCCATTCCATATGTCAGAAGCAGCAGTGAATCGGTAGCCAAATGACAATTACGTACCGGTACCTACCGTACTGTAATTGATCCTCTGGTTGGGCAATTAATAACTCATTTGTTTTTAGAGGTTTGGTTTGGTCGAATGTTTTACAGGTAAATTGAGGCAATCTGCATATTTGGCAAGGAATTGTGGCAATTTGACCGGAGGCACTAAATGGTATGCACAATGATAGTGAACCTGGAAGTTAAAAATCAAATGTGACCCGGTCTGGCAAAACTAGACGCATTTTGCTCCTATCTTGGCAGGTTGTCATTTTCAATATTGTCTGCCTGTTATGAAATCTGAAAGAATATATTCTTCCAGTTTCTCCTGGTGTCAAGTCAGTTCATTACTTTCGGAGGGAGATGACACTGTTTTCACCAGAACGGGTCACCAATGGTACACATGTGATCTCCCGAATGTTGACAAATTAAGTACTTTGTGTATTATTTGCGGTGGGTCAAGGAATTAAAAAGTGGCAGAGGAACATTGTAGTACCGGTACTTAATTTGTCGAAATTGGTGAGATAATAGTGTAGGCCTACATATATATAATCATGTTTTATGTTATTTTTGGGAATGTAAAGTCCGAATTGTCCGCATCCTTCTTAAAATTTGACAGGAATGTTCTTTTGTTGGTTTCCAAAGTATTCCTTTGTTGAGATGATGGTTGACAGTATCTCCACTGTTGTGTTGATTGGTATCGTGCCAATAGTCAGATTTTGAAGAAGTACATCACTGCCTGGGTGTTTTGTAGCTCTGAGTCCATGTACCAGTACAACCTGAAATGGTGAAAAGTACATTATAATTGATTGAATGTTGCTTGTGTTCGGATGGAGAACTTTGTTAAATTAAGTTTGTTGTGGTAGTAGATGGAAAGTCTAACGTCAGAAGATACATGTACCTTTTAGATCTGAAGATCACATGAATATCCTTCTGCGTCCTATGGCGAATGTTCTGCAGAGAAAGGGATTTCCAATGGCTGATGGATATTGATGCTTTAACGAAATGAAACTGTACTTGTTAGCATCAGCTTTCAGAAGGATGCAGAGAAAGTCTGAAATGAGAATCAGAATTAAAATCAATGATGTGAAGGGATAATACACAGGATTTGTAGGAAATGAAATCAATACATGTATTACACTGAAGAGTGTGGCGATTATGAGGAAAGTTGAGTCATCTTTTTCAATAATGATGCGATGTGGTACTTACTGTGGACTGACGTGTTGTCCTGATGCCTGTCAAGTTCATCTGTTGCAGTTTGATGGGACTGGTGAATGATGAGGAGAATGTAATTCTTGTGATGTAGGACAGTGATCTCTCCATTTTTGAACTGATGATCTGAATATTGGCACTTGTAATCCATGTTGGAGAATTTTCCTTATAATCCTTCAGTGAATGAATGTTCCTCCGAGTTTGAGACAGTCCACTACTGAATTGACACATTGTAATGTAAGAGTCACTGTGAGTCAATAATTCAATGTGAATAATACACAATAAGTCTATGTTTAGGATGCAGTGGTTTAAATTGAATATCCCCCTCCCCACACCTCTGTTAATGCAGCTCCAGTAATATTTATGTTTAGCTGCAGGCGGAGAATATTTGGTACTGGATTAAAATGCATTTCAAAAGGGAGATTTTATGCTTTGCATTCTGAAGTAGATTTCGTTGTGAAGCTTATTGGTAGCAAATGAGGAGAGACAGACTTGTGGGCTTTTCGGGTTCATGCAGAAATGATACAATGTTTTAGAGTGGATAGAATTATTGGCCAAGAAGGTCATTTATTTCAACCTTTAATAGCAAATCACTGTTGAAGTGATTAGCAAATGTGGCAAGTGTGTGCGACGGTTTCACATGTATTGGTAAGAAGTGTCCAATTTGACAGCCCATAGTGTGTACTCCTGCTGGTAGTGTCACTGAAGGGAACTTGCATCCTACCTTTGTTGAATGAAACACCCAAATGTGATGCACTGACTTGTGCAATGAGGACGGAGCATGAATTATGTATCATTTCAACATTCCCCCTCCCCCATCCCCTTAGTAAGTTTTGTTATTGTCTCCTTTGTCCACTCTCCTACTACTTGCTATAATTGTGGAAACTGTGTAAAGAACATGGGCTTAGTGAAATGTTGATGAAGATAACAAAAGTCAAGACATGGTTTTAATCAAGTGGATAATTAATGAACAATATTTTATGATCTGACCATGGACTCTCAATTGTTGATGTCTGAATGTTGGGATTATTTGAAAAGATCATGTCAATTAAAGAATTGTAGTCTGTGGTAATTTCCTTAACAAGCTGGTGACACTTGAAGATGTGACATACTTTTTGCAACTGTGCATGATTTTTTCCAGCCCAGATGTCGAAATTAAAGTCACCAACAATAAGAAGAGGTTTATCTAAGTTGATTTCTGCAGCTATATCTGTTAGTTTGGCAAAAAGTGCTGAAAAATTACACGAAGGTGATTTATAGATGG
Source organism: Notospermus geniculatus (assembly GCA_002633025.1). Classification (NCBI taxonomy): domain Eukaryota; kingdom Metazoa; phylum Nemertea; class Pilidiophora; order Heteronemertea; family Lineidae; genus Notospermus; species Notospermus geniculatus. The sequence continues at coordinate 345,186 of NMRB01000442.1, read as the reverse complement.
AGATAATTTGAAGTTCCAACATGGGGTGTGATATCATAATTGCTGATGCTTCAAAGTTGTCAGTGGAAACATGTTGCAGTGTGCAATATTGAGAGAATTCATTGGAAATGTATATTGCTAATCCATGTGGTGGTCGTCTCCCTGATGTAGTTTTTTGATCATTTCTGAAGAGATGGAAATTTGGAATGCAGAAAGAGTCATCTGAATCAGTGGAAAGTAGTCGTGACTCTGCTAATATTATAATGTCTCCAGCCATCAGATGATGGTCAGCAGCAATATCTTGTAGATGAAGATTTAATGACCTTGTATTGTGGAACATGACTTTTAGACAATCCTTTTGCATTGATTCAATGGATGATGGTATTGTGTAATTAAACATTAACTGGCATTTGTTTCTTAGTCTGTTCATTTCTTTAGTAACCAGTGGATCTGTGCTGATTTTGTCTTCTTGCAAATTTAATATGAATAGTCCATTTATACTTGTCACTCTACTCAAGGCAACATAATGTACATGGTTTATTTTCCTTCTGGAAGTCATGTCAACAACAACTTGTGATAAGGAATAACCTTGAGCTTTCCATACTGTTTTAGCAGCCCCAAAAGTTAATGGGAATTGACTTCGTGTGATAGGAGTGTAACTTTTTCCACGATAGAAGGTGCGTTTGACAGCAAAAATGGGAGTCCATTCTTTTAGAATATCAGCAGAGAAAAATGATTTATATGTTGATCTTGTGGTTTTGCCAACATCTGGTTCATGAAACTGTACCCAAAGAATTGCAGGTTTTGCAAAATTATTCATATATTGAATTTTTTTCATTTGGCACATGGTGCCATTTGTCAGTCCATCAGTAATGTTGATATTACATGTCATCATATAAGGCAAGTCAATTGCTACAGGGAGATTGTTTACTAGACCAGCAGTAGCTGAAGGATCATCTGGGATTCGCTCAAGAATTACTTGTTTGACTTCATCACTGAAATCTGCTAAAACTGTATCTACTGCATTGACAATTGTCTTTTCAGTGAATGTGTCATCAAATACAGACTGGTTATGTTGTGCAACATTGGCCTTTGTACAGTACAAATGTAGTGCATTTTGTGGGTAATCAGGATCATCTTTGGAGATTACCCTGGATTTTAGAGTTTCAATGTCAGCCTCAGTATGATTGCCATCACGTAATCGGTTGAGTAACAATGCAAAATCCATGTCATCTTTTTGGCGCATTATTTCTGTCAATTCAAACATTTGAAAATGCTTTGCTTCTTGTTCATGATTAGTACTTGGTGCCAATTCATTGTTATCAGTATTATCAATTTGTTCACCAGTCCATAAATTTGTGGCCAAGTTTGTATAATCAACAGTATCTGCTTTGAGTGGATCTGAGAAAATCCATTTATCCATAACTGGCTGAAGTTGGTAGAGATCTCCAAAAGCAATCACATGAATTCCACCGAATGGTTCTTTGTTGCCTTTTAATTCTTGAAGTCTGAGTGATAGAAATTGGAACATTTTTCGACCGACCATACTAACTTCATCAATAATGAGAACTGATAAATTTCTGTAGTACTGGATGTATTTTTCGCTAAGGTTTTGTGGCAACTTGGTGTATTTCAAGCTTTGGTTTGGCAAGATATGAAAGGCAGTGTGTAGGGTTGTACCATTGATGTTGAATGCAGCAGTACCAGTTGGAGCAGTTAGAAGTATCCAACAGTCTTCAGGATTATCTCCAGCATTTGTTGATAATATACGGAGGAGACCTTGATGAATAGCTTTTATTGTAACACTTTTGCCAACACCAGCACCACCAGTCACAAATAAGTGCAACTTTTCATTTGAAGTTTTAATATGTTTGATGACATGTTTGAAAATAGCACGTTGTTTTTCATTCAGGTTTCTGATTAGTTGGTGATACTCATCATCTGGTATTCTGCCAGGTAATTTGTCAAAGTGGTTTGATTCAGTACGAGGAGGAAGGCCTATATCTACACCAATGTCATATGATTGCATGTGTTCACTGTTGGCAGGATTAAAGAATGCGTGTTCACCAGAATCATGAATGACTTCGTCAGCATCAGTATCATCTGTGTGTCTGGCATTTGGTGCAAGATCACCATATGATTCAGACTCTGCTCTTCTTGCAGCTTCATCAATAATATCAGCCATATGTTCATACTGTTTTCTTTTGGCATCAACAATGGATTTCTTTGAAATATAATGTGCATAATGTGAGCTGTGACCACCAAGCAAATCAGTATTTTCATTTCTCCATGGTAAGAATAAAAGAAGTCTTTCTCTTGAACAGTTTTCAGGGTCAATCTTTTCATTGTATCTGATGTATCTTAATACTCTAGGGTTTGCTCTGAGTTTATATTTCACACCAGAATCAGTGGTGAAGTCTACTAGGAGCTGATCAGCTTCAGTATCATTGATTGTTTCAGTTACAGGTGTACTGTCATGAGAGTCTTCATCAATATCATCTAAGTTATCTTCAAATGGGTCCTCCTTATTTGGTTTGGGATATGTGATATTTATCTTTGAAGCATAATCTGCTAAACACCAATTTTCCAGTTGTTTGGGACGTTTGCTGTATCTTGTAATGATATTGCCTGTTTTTATGTCAGTTGATTCTGGGGGAAGTTTTTCTAATTCAGCCGTGCTTTTTATAAGAAATGTTCTATCTTCAGGTGGAGCTGTAGGAAGAAACATGACCTCTCTAGTACCTTTGGAAAGAGGCAATTGAAGAACCAAATAGGCAGCTTCTTGAGCAGAGATTTCACATGCATTTAGGAATTTGTTTCCTATCTGACGAACTTGTTGACGTAGATTTAGATTGCCATTCTTTGCTTCCTTACATGCATTGCGTAATAAATTACTCATGCCTCGAGCTGATTTGCTTACGTATGAGACAATGTAAGTTGCACAGGCAAATGCATCTAATACAAACTGGATATCATGATTTGCTTTCCAAGCATTTACTAATGACTTCATGTAGGCATTAACTCTGATTTCTGAAGGTTTGCGTTTTAGAAATATTTTTGGAGCATTAAGAGATGATCTGAGAGCCAAATAGTAATCTTCCAGAGATAATTCTAATTCAGCAAGAAATTCATCAAATGAAATATCTGAACCATCACCCATTGCATCTAACTTCATGCAGATTTTCTTATAGTTTGCTTTGTGGTGTTCAATGTCCTCTGGTTCTATTTCAAATGGGCGCAAGATTTTTGTTTCAGGCATTGGAGGTAGAGGGAAGTTAAAACGACATATTGGTTTTCCATTTTTACGACACGTGTGGCTGTGTTTATGCATCTGAAGTTCAATCAAAGTTGTATCAGAGTCATCAGGCAGTGCACATGACACGTATTCATCTATGAATTTGATTATGTCTTCATCTGAATCTTTATCAAATTGTGGAGCACCATTAATCCATACAAGCATATGAATATGTGGACTTCCTCTCTGTTGAAATTCTACACGGTAGAAAAAATCACAGACTTTTCCAATAGGGTTGTGTGGACTCAGTAATACATTGTGGATAAAGGTATGGATGCGGTGATCAAAAAATCTCACACAAGTGACTGGATCAGATTTAATCAAGTCGGTCTTTTTTGTCCAGGTGAATTCCTGAATTTCTTCATCAGAATAATTTTTATTGTCTAGCAATTTTCCAAGAGTGCGAAGTAGGTCAGTCCATCTTGTTTCAGCAGCAGATAGTGATATAAACCATGTAGGTAAACCTAATTGTCTTATCATTGCAAATAGGTGCTTTTTTCTAGCTTCAAAATATGGTGGACTCCCTCTTATTGTTCGGAAAATGCGATAACCTTCATCTAATTTTGTAATTTCATTCACAACAGTTGGATTTAGTAAATCACCAGCATTGTACGTTTTTCCTTGTGTTTTACATCTACGCATAGCAAGTTGGACTTTGTCAGATATTTGTTTGATTTGGAGTTTTTTCATTTTGTAGAAAAGATTTGGCACTGAGGTAGCTACTCGCCTGTCTACAGATCGAAGTTCCCATTTACTAATATCACTATAATGAACAGGGACTTTTCGTTCTTTATTGTCTTTTCGTCTTTGTCCAATGAATATGGTTGGAAAAGCCAGATACTCAGAATCTTTATCTTGAAAGAGACCAAGTGGTCGCTGATTTTCACCAGGTGCAAATGAATATGCTTCTGAGTTAAATATTTCAGGTTCATCTAATAATGTATCAAGATTGCCAGATGTTTCGTCCTCAGTTACTTCATCAAAATGATCATTAGATTCATCACAGTTAGTTGCATTGTCATTCATTGTGCCATTCATTCTGTTTCTCATTTCGTTTGTAAATTCTTCCATGATACGATCAACATCAACTTCTTGATCATTAGGTTCATTGTTCTCTTCAGGTTCACTATTGTCACTTTCCTCTTCAATTTCGGGTGGGAAACTCTGTTGCCAGTTATTGTTCACTGTAATATTTGCATCTTGATAAAGTTTACTATGATTGATCAAATAATGAAGTGCAGTAATGATTGCTACAGGTCTGACATTTTCTGTTGTAACAGCATGAGTGTAGGATAACTTTCTCTTAAGCTTAATAGGAACAGTGGCAGTTTCATCCACTGTTCTTGGTAGAGAATTTACTGTAGTTTGGACATCTGTTGGTACATTCACAACCGATCCTTTCAGAGACAACTGTGAACCTCGTGGTAATTGTCTGATTTGCATGAATGGTATTCTCAATGCTATCAATCGTTCTTCAAGCTGGTGAAGATCCAGTTCTGGTGGTTTCGGTGGGAATCCCATGCCATTGACAACAGCTAACTTTGGAACTTTTCCACATTTCAAGGAATCTAAGCAGGTGTTGCATAACCACTGTTTATTATTTACAGAGGTGACTCCAGTTAATACACTTTGAATGAATGTGGACGTAAATTTTGGGGCCATTTTTCCGAGGGTGTGACTGAATGTTCAAACCAAGTTTGCTGGCAAGATGTACAAACAAATACAGGACCATGTGAAGTTAATTTAGCAAAGATACTGAGATTTTCATTTAATGTTGAGCCATACTTTCTTTTTTGAGAATAAGAAGTAAAAATGTTGTCATCATTGTTACAGCAACTCGTTGTTACAGTTGACTCTTGACATTTTTTCATACGTTTGGAAGCTTTCTGTCTGTTTTCATGCTCTCTGAATGTTGTATCTTTACGCTTTTGTTTTTTTCTTATAATGTTTGTATTGTTCTCAGTTGTGTGTTGTGAGTCAATTTGCCTTGTCTTTCGACGATAGAGTTTGTCTTTAATTCTTTCTTGCTGACGCATTGATTCATTCAGTCTCACTTTTTGTTTTTGTGATTTATCGTGAATTCTTTCTTGTTTACGTTTTGATTCGTCTTGTCTAGCTCTTTGCATTTGCAATTTATTATTGGCTCTTTCTTGCTGACGTTTTGATTCGTCTTGTCTAGCTCTTTGCATTTGCAGTTTATTATTGGCTCTTTCTTGCTGACGTTTTGATTCGTCTTGTCTAGCTCTTTGCATTTGCAATTTATTATTGGCTCTTTCTTGCTGACGTTTTGAATTGTCTTGTCTAGCTCTTTGCATTTGCAATTTATTATTGGCTCTTTCTTGCTGACGTTTTGATTCGTCTTGTCTAGCTCTTTGCATTTGCAATTTGTTGTTGATTCTTTCCCTTCGACATTGTACAGGATCTAGTCTTGCTTTCCACTTACTGACTTTGTCCTTTAACTTTGCTTGTTCACACTTAATCTTATCTGCTCTTACACTTTGCATGTACAGTCGATGATACATTTTTTTCTGCGCTTTTTTTGACTGATCTTTCAGGTAATTTTGTAATAACGGATTGGACTCGTTTGTGCCAGTTATATCAGTAACACTTTTTTTACTTTGACCATCTTTCTTTTCAGTACCTTTTTCTCGAAATGGTGCAGATACAGTATCTACTGGATGCATATCTGATTGCTGGCGTTTGATTCCAAGCTTGAAAGCTTTTAGAGTGACTGTTTGGACATTGAAAAAAGTGACCTCAAGTACAGTTTGATTCAGGTTGTTTGCATATTGATGCAGATAGGCTTTTATGTGTGATATACAATGAAAACAAAGCAAAATAGAAGTTCCATCTGGCACAGGATTACCATATTTATCTCTGCTATGGGAATCAAAAACATAAAATGTCTTGTCAAGTTGAATAACAGCGAATGCATCACAGCCAATTATCATTATGATCATACTTGATTGTTGTGTTTGTAATTTTGAAATAAAACTTTCCATTGAGAGAGCAACTGAATTTTCAATGTGATGTAAGCAGATATTCTGAGTGATACCGTGACGAGTCAGTTTAAAGTGTTTTTCGAAAGAGGAATGATACATAGGAAGCTGATCAACAGCTAGATAACCAGACCCACTGTCTTGACTTTTCATGAGGTTTCTATAACATGCATCACCTTCATCTAAAATATCATTGAGATCTTGCAATTGCCAGTTGACTGGTGGTACAATTACAGAATACATCAATGCTACTGCTGCATTTGCGACACATTGTTTCCCCATAGAATCTGCTGAATAACGGGTACTAGCTTGGTTAAATGAACCGAGTACAACTCTGTCAGGCCTGTTCTGATGATTATCTGTTGGGCCAGGATTGGATTCAATGTCATTACACTGTTGCAAAAGGTTGGCAGCATAAAGCTGATAACCTACAGCAAGAATTAGGTACAATGATGCAGAATACAAGTGTCTGTTTTTCATCCAATAATGCTGCATAATCTTAGCAAACCATTCCTTCTCCTTTTCTTGTTTCTGAAGCAAGCGTTTTGCTTCAATTGTTTGTTCATGTTCTAGTTTCAGAATGTGCTGTTCCCTAAATACTGAATGCAGTTTGTACAAATAAGCTTGAACAAGCCAAATAGAAGCAAAGTACCAAATAGTTTTGTGATCTGTTTCTTTATCTGTGTCCCAGGCTACATGTACAATATCTGAGAAGTCAATATTAGCGTGGGAATAATCTGTATGACAACAGCCAAATGAATCAGGTGGTTGACTCTTTAACCTAGCTTTGCCAATGTACAGACCAACAGTAGAGCGATATTTGCCAAGATCAACACCCATTTTTGATGCTCAATTTCTAAGTCTCTTGTATTAAGATTTGATGGCGTGTGGCAGTACTTAGATGAATTGCAGCTACAGTTCAGTGGCTCGCAGCAATAATCAATTCAATATCCAGTAGCAGTATGTGTTGCAGCAACAGTTCAATGCCTTGTGAGAGTACTTCAGAGGTTTCAGCAGCAACTGAAAGTTTTTCGGCAATATAGTTTGTTGCCTTGCGGCAATAGTTGGTGCCTTGCGGCAATAGTTGGTTGCCTTGTGGCAATAGTTGGTGCCTTGTGGCAGTAGTTGGTTGCCTTGCAGCAATAGTTGGTGCCTTGCGGCAATAGTTGGTGCCTTGCAGCAATAGTTGGTTGCCTTGCGGCAATAGTTGGTGCCTTGCGGCGATACTTTGGTGCCTTCCGGCAATAGTTTGGTGCCTTGCGGCGATACTTTGGTGCCTTGCGGCGATGTTTTGGTGCCTTGCGGCGATACTTTGGTGCCTTGCGGCGATACTTTGGTGCCTTGCGGCGATACTTTGGTGCCTTGCGGCGATGTTTTGGTGCCTTGCGGCGATACTTTGGTGCCTTGCGGCGATACTTTGGTGCCTTGCGGCGATGTTTTGGTGCCTTGCGGCGATACTTTGGTAAGTGCTTTGGAGTGAGATTCTTTGGTAAGTTCTTCGCTGGTAGTAAGTATGATGAGTAAACTAATGGTAATTGTCTTCACTTGGTGTTGAAATGGACAATGACTGATGATATGTTTCACTGGACTCGTCAACTTCCTTCGGACTTGCTTGAGTAATTTCTGCAAAGAAACGAAAAAAGAAGATATTAATCTTTTGTGTTAACTTTTCATAATCATGCATCGCCAGGTTATCATATCATCTGAGTTCACGGTGCATGGACCATTTCATTAATTTTGAAGTGGTCCATGGACCATGTGTTCACCTGAGATTAAGACAGGAGTGTCATGGCTGAGCGGAAGATGTCTGAAGTATATGTATGAAAATCCTATCAAATCATTTTGGGTATTGCCGCCTGGTGACATGGCCTACTGGAAATGAAGTGAAAGGACTGTAATCTGGCAGTTAGTGGTAGGCACAGTAATCATTTCCATTTTCAAAATAAGTGCCTAGTGCCATCGGATGCAGTCTGCTCTTCTACAGGGGCCTAAAATTGGACCCCAACAAGAATCCATGCTAAATCAACAGCATGGAGAGATCAATCCTTCCCATACCAGCAATAGCCTTGGCATGTAGAGGGTTAATCTCCCAGACTGGACCTTAAACTCAACAACCAGCTGTGCCTATTCAAATGGAGTAAGCCGAGGGCTGGGATTATGATTGAGTAGAATGGCCACGAAATTTCTTCCCTGAGATAAAAAAATTCAATGTACAGTATCTTCATGCACATGAACTCTCCCTTTCAACCTCAGATTTAGTTCTAAGTACTGCCACATGCAGTGGCTCTGGCACTGCAGTCGCACATGTCATTCATAAATTATTGATTTTTCACTGCTGACCATGCGGTCTGCTGGGCTAATGGCGGGAAGTTGCTGATGGGTATTTGATATGGGTATAGCACTAGCAGGCGAGTATAGGGAAAGAGACCAGTTGAAATCATTTTATTTGTAGAAACTTTTAGTTTTATTCATTGACATTTTGGAGTAATTTGAAGGCCTTTAATTTGGGGACATCAAACATTCCTACAGCGTATGACGGTATGAAAAGCATTTAACTGAGAGGCCTGGCTAGACCTAGTAACTAGCTAGGGGGGCCTAGCATGACTAGCTAGGACTACGACTACTATCATGACTATGATGTAGCTTCCTTAGGCATGCCGCAGAAACATTTTGATCATGTAGCTGAAGACTGCTTTGCTCTCAGCAGGCCTCCATTTCAGGGACGGTAAAATAATAGAAATTCTATTTTTTGTGAGGCACATGCACATTTTAGCGCTCGTCAAACGGAAAGGCCTGCCTCAGGGTTGTGCCCCCCCCCCCCCGGTATTTCTAAACCTTGGATCCGGCCCTGGTTCAGTGGTTAGGCCTGGACTGGAGCTGGAGGCCTGATTACTGGCACATACTAGGCCTGAGCCTACAATACATGTATGGTGCTGTGCTAAAAAATCCACTGTCTCACACTCCAAACTTGATGTTGAGTAGACTAGAGACATTGCTGGAGATGCATAGGCTACGCCCCCTAGGCCCTATCAGTTCGGCAAATTACAGAATTCGACAACGATGTGGAATTCAACAACGAGGAGCACATCGTTGTGGAATTCAACATCACACCATGCACGCCGGTTGTTTTCATGAAAATATTTATTTAAAATACTGAAATTTATTTGAATCTATTTCTTTGTTATTTCAACATAAATCCAAGTAAAGATTTTGCATGACTCATGCTTAACATCGAAAGTAGATATGAAATAAAAGCGGGTTGCTGAATTCCACAGTGGAAGGACCCGGATGTTGCTTTATTCTGCAGCGCACCAGAAACCGGAAGTTGTCATTTTCAACAACTTGATGAGTGCGGAATTTTCGAAATGAAAATCGAGTGTCATCCACGAAGGTGATTGAACATTTTGTCCATCATATCGTTTTTTAATGTCTACATCATTAAATCATCCTCACTGATGTAGTCCTTCAAGATGCAATAGTAATCATAGCGTTTTTCTGGAGAGACGAAAATTACCTGATATGCTGCAATCAGTTTAGGACCCCCATGAACAATTGGCCCATCCTGCCTCATCTTTCCCGAGTAAATGCACTTGATACTTTGAATATCACCACTCCTAAGTCCATCATTTATGATTTTGCAAATATTTGCAGGCATGCGACCAACTGTGCGACCCAGGATATCCGAAACTCTTTGAATTGGATGATGATCCCTTGTCATTTTGTGGAGTAGATCTCCATCGACTTCAGACCTGTTGGGAGCAACGACCTTTACAGCATTTCTGTCTTTTGGATTGTCAGGCTCTCGAAGACAACTCATAATGAACTTCTCTCCTGGATATGGCTTCACTTTAAAGTGGTGATACCTGTAAGACGATGGGAGTCACTTCATTTCTTCATCATGTTCATCTGATCTGTCACAGGCCTTGCATGCTTGGCCCAAAAAATGTGAATAATTGAACCCTATTTTCCATTAAACTTACCCATTAATAGTGGAGATGAAAAACATATTGTTTGTTAGATGGTGCTTTAGGTTGATTATCATAGGTCTAACCAAGTTTAGCTTCTCATCTTGAGTCAGTTCAGTTACTTTTCTTGCTGTACCTCTTCCACCAGGCCTAGCCACACCCATGACACCCGCCATTTTGATGAGTGAATGCTGATGGGGACCATCTCATCATTGATTCTCATGATCTCAGACATTCCATTCCTGAAGGGAGTGACTGGTGTGGGGGAAGAGATACAATTTTTTACTAGTTTTGGCATTGTATTAACCAAAAAATCGATTCTTTTTCAGGTGGTGAATGATGGGCAAAGTTCGACCTGCATACAAAACACGCAGTTCAGCAACCAGATCTCCACTTGGACGCAGCTGCCGCTGTCGATTGCATGATGTTTGGTGTTCAGTTGGAAACTATAGGCTTTATGTGAAAACATCGCATGATTATCAAAAATCTGATAGGGAATGGTTAATTGAGAACAGTTTCCTGAGCCAAAATGATTCATATTTCTGTTCAGAATGCCTACAACATGCTAATCAGCAACTAAAGGCAAAAAAAGCAAGAAAAGACTCCAGTAATAAAGAACAGTTACCAACCAGAGACTTGAATGAAGAAATCCACTCGGACACTGACAAGAAAGAGTGGCGCACTCCCATTCAGTCCACCTCTGGTGCAGATAACAGAGAGGTGAATGAATTGATTCAAGTCATCAAAAGTGGCAGTCTTTCAGATACAGACCTTTCTAAACTGTGCCTTGCTATTGGTCAGTCTCTGTCCCGTGTAGTGTATGAAGATACTGTTAAACTGTTAGGCCAATTTAAGAAACTGGAAGTTACACATGCGACAGATTGTATTACTTACATTCGCAGTCGATGCTCCCCTCTGGTTGCATTTTTGGAAGGTGTCACTGATACAGAGGTTTCAAACGATGATGATCGGAGGAATTATATATTGTGCCTTGCATTGGAGCAGATTTACCTATTGAGGAACCTAAGATTTGTTGGGCCACTGTCATTTGCTCAAGGTCTTCTTCAGTGGACTTTAAGTGGTAGTAAGGTGGCACACACACTTGCAGGTGGCACAACACCTATGGGTAGTATTACAACTCTTAAAACTGCTTTGAAGGAGCTTGCAAAGTTGAAAAATGAATGCTTTGATAGGACGATTGATATGGAAGTTCATGCTGACAATACGCAGAGGACACAGAAAACAGGAAGGGTCAGAGAGAATGGCACAACTCCCCTTGGTGTTGCTACAAATGTAGTGTTTATTAAATGCAATTCTTCTAGCACTGCAAATATTCAAACAAGGGAGGATTTAAAACCTTCAAAATGGCAGGGAAAGTCTTCCAGGGAGTCACTGAAGGACAAAATAGATGGTCTTGAAAATGAACTGAATGAAAATGTGTTTCGGCCATACCGAGCAAAATCTTTGTCAGGGTTTTTCAAAACTATGGTTGGCGAGATTGACAATGATCATGTATCCGTGAGAATGGAGAATGAAGACAAGATTGTGTGCCCTTCGTGTTGTGGAAAATTTGACCAAACCTTTAAGGTGTGTCCTCAGTGTGGTCACAATCGAGAGAATGCTGGGGGTTCAAACAGGTACAGTGAGATTCCTCATGGGTTCCCAGAGGAAAAATGCTGTGTTAAACTTGGAGAAATCATCGGGGTTAATCCTAACTCCAAAGAGACAATAAAGACAGTTCTAGAGGACATTCAGCTGCAGGCTAAAGTTGGAACAGATCGAGCTTGGGTGAGGGTAGGATTTGATGGCGTTCCCGTCAGAATTGCAGCAGAAATAATTGAGAGGACTGTGATCTGTACACACTGTGGAATGGAGTATGACATTTCCAAAACAACGGTTGAGGAACATTTAAGCAACAATTGTGCCAGTGTCACTGCAGATGATGTTACAGGGGTCCACTATGAAATGAAATTCGAAGGGATCTTTTTGGTTCCAGGAGCCGGCCATACTGAGAAAAACTTCATTCTTGCATTGTTCAGTTTACTGAGGCATGTGATGATCGAAAAGGTTGCTGATTTGCTTGGTTTCAGAAGTAAAAATGCCAAGAAGTTCATTGTAGGGTGTTCCAACCACCACGTCTCGTGGCAAATACTAACAATCATTTTTGAGGCATTTGCAATGGAACTACTGTATGTTTATCAGTGTGAGGCTTCCAAATCAGGAAGGGAAATTTCAATGCTGGACTTCTCTGTGTGGAAGGATACAGTGGTTAATCCCAACTACAACTTCCTCTATGATTTGGTGTTCAGCTGTATTCTGGGACTGATCTGTTTCAGGAGTGGGGTTAGGAGGAACAATTCCATGCACCTCTTGGCTGGGCGTCAGAAGATAGCACCCATCATGTACCTCGGAAAACATGCGATATATCAGAATATCATATTCAGAGACATGGCCACAAGAGTGGAAGCACCTCAGGAAATTTCAGAATTCATAATGCAGAATGAGTCATTCTCACGATCTGGAGATCATTCAAGTGGAGAAGGAGGAGACTACGTTGTGGAAAATGAGAACCGGGCTCTTAAAAGTAATCTTCCTCCAGGTGCACCCACAGTAGCCAATTGGCAACTAGCAAGTCGATGTCATGAAGTTCTAGTGGCTAATAGGGAGAATGTGTTCAGGAAAGCTGGTGTCAGGGACACTGCTTTGTCTAGCAGCTCAGTGTTCAAATTTGAGAATGAAGTCCAGATGTTGAGGGCTTTCATTCGAGATTCTGGCATGTTGTGCTGTCCTTCAGAAGAAAGGTTGTTAGTTTCTCTGGAAGGTACACCTCTTCATCCTGACTTGGTAAATTTCTACCATGTAGCTGTTGACAACTACAACAGATACAAAATAGACCCAGAGAGCGAGTTATCTCCAGTGTTTGTGACACACCAAGATGAGGTGGAGTTCAACGATGTAAACAATTGGACTGTAGCCAAAATCCAAGCTGAAGCAAGAGAAACAATCAGTAGATTTCCTGATTTAAGTAAAGCAGAGTTTTACAGTGACATGATGAAAACACGCTCCAGAGCAAAGAAAATTGAACAAATATCTCTGCTGAGGGCAGTGCAAGAGGAGTTGGAACAACAGTTATCTGATGTTGATTCATCTGCGTTCGATGATGACACTGTTAAGTGTATTGAGAAATTTGGAAAGGACAGTCACTCGGTTGAGCTTGATTGCATTGAAAATCAGTGAACTATCTGTTGCCAAGGGACAGTTGGCAGTGCTTTGTAAAAAAAGGCACAGTACAATTGAACACTGATTCAATACCCAGTATGGAAAAAACCTGTCAGGAGCCAGCACCACTTAAGGAGAACCCATTGCACTGTACAGCAGTGCCACTTAAAAAGTGATGCTGGCTCCTGATACAGATTTTGCAGTATACATTCATGTGAGGTACAAACAAAAAACCTAATGTAATAATCATATTTTTTATTCAACAGATAAATTCATACTTGGTATACAGCTGTCTTTCCATTTGTCTACCCCCTACCAGAACACTTACATTGACTTACAAAGGGCAACACTTCTATCCCACAAGTATCTATCAGGATGTCTTACTGCTACTCTAAAGGGCCCACCCCCAACTTCTGACAAATGGCTAAAGCAACTAACATTTTGGTTTGTGTTTTGGACAGAAAAACTTAACTGACTTCAATTCGGACTCCTTCCGATAATACAATCCAATGCAATTTTGGTGGACCCAGTAGGAATCACACTCTCTTTTTGTCTTTTTATCCTTCCCCCCACAGCCCAACCAGAAAGAAACATCTTCTGACTTCTTGCAAACTTGACATCTTTGCTCTGACTGCTGTCCTTCATTGGTTGCATTCCTCATGTTCCTGATCACCCTATGACCAGCATTCCTTGGGGTTTGAGGCGCAATGGCTTCAGTCTCGGGAACATCATCCTCAGGCCCATCAGGCAGTACAGCAGTTGGGGGTCCAGCTTGGTAGCTGTGCAGTATCGTCCCTTGTTTTGACTTCACTACCACACTAGGAATACAGTGGGTCTGGAGCTCCAACTCCATGGCCTGGAAAAGAAGCAAAAAAGTTCAGGTAGGCTGCATGCCTATACATCAAAGTTGTCTTTAAAAATGGACTAATTAGGTATAAAAAAATTAACGCACTGTCAGCATTAGAGTCTTGCTCCTCCTTGAGAGGCAAGCTCTCCTGCCTGATCCATTTTGCACAAAAGTTGGGATGTCTTTCTTCTGTCCTCTTTCACTCTTCGCTTTTGCCTGGCGGACTTTAGACTGGAGATCACTGTAGTATTTTGCATCTGTAACAGGATATAAATCTAAGTTAGGCCTATGGGCCTACAATGTTTATTCAAGCCTAGGCTATCTTCTGGTCTAAGTGGAATGTATTCTTTCCCGAGAGGCCATGAAAAAAATCTAGGGAATGGGAGGACTATAATAGCTACCACCAAGTGCTGTGAAAAAAAATTCTGTGGCAACTTCTGAGATGCCCCCTGGCATGTATAATCATGCATAGAGGGGCTGGGCCCTAAGTGCAACAACATTTTAAAGATCCCTAAGCAGTAGAAAACAATGTTTAATGGTATTTAAAATCATCAAGGAGAGTCCTGGGTATTTAAAGCAGCATTTACCAGCGTCCGATGTGCCTTGCATGTTGTTTTGGGACGTTTTTTTCAAAAGTTTCAATTTTCTCGAACTGAACTTAAGCAGACGACTTTTTGACAAGTGCTGCCATCTAGCGGATGGGAGAACAATCATCCGGTCTAGAAAACATGGCGCCGGTGGTACGCATTGTGGAATTTTGCAGCGCAGATCGTTGCGGATTTACACAACTGCTGCTGAATTATGCAGCGCCTCGTTGTTGAATTCCACATCGTTGTCGAATTCTGTAATTTGCCGAACTGCTATAGCATGACCAGTGACAGTGTCACTGTCGTCAATACTGAATCAATGAAAGAATGCACTCAGCATGCTGAGCGCAATGTATTGTTAGAAGTACCTACCGGTAGCTAGGTCTAGCTGCAGCAGCTGCAGCACCAGACATTGGCAGCTGATTGGTCATCAGCTGGTCATTGCTGCAGAGCATGCATGGGTGCATGCATGAGATCGAGTGCATCAATGAATGAATGATCATCCACTCACGTCACATAGGCTAGGCTATCTATAACTATGTGACATTTTTTGGGCCTGCCTACTCATTCTACTTACCTACTTTCCTCAGAGAGGGCAGTTCCTACCAAGAAATTCGCTGATTAGTTGAACAGTAAGGCTCAGTATAAACGTAGGCCTAGTCAAAACATGCCACATGTGCCATTTCCATGATTTCCCATGCATGCACAAAGTTTATTCATGGTCACTGCGAGTTAGTCTATGACGTCATCAAAGGTGAGCACTTTATAAGATACACCACTCTGCCCTCAAAACTGATGACATCATCAGAGTGCTTCCAAGCGGGAAACTTCAAATAGCATAGTTTTTTACTTCTACAATTACATCCCCTGGTGGACGAATTCTGAATAACTGACCCCCGCGGGAGGTGAAGAAAAAAGTAAGGTACAAATCATAACAATTTCAATTAGGTATATTGCCTGCGGACTGAGTTATTGGGGTTTTGCATTTTCTAGAAAATGCCCCCTGGAGGGCCTAATGTAGGTCAAATCGCGAAAATTTTTGGTGCTGTTTCAAGCCCTGCCTAGGGCCTACCACTCCACCAAATTTCATGCCCCTGAGCCTAACGATAGCGAAATGTGCCAGTTTAACAGACACACACACACACACACACACACAGACAGACATCTTGAGCCATTTAGTCATATGAATAGCTCCGCTGACCTTTGGTCAGCTGAGCTAAAAAAGGTATCCACAATTTTTTTCCACATTACAGTTTAGCAAATGTGTTATTTTTTCCCTACAAAATATATATGTTTAAGTTGGTAATTTGTGGGGTGACCAAGTTGCAATGCTGTTTCTTTGGCAAACATTTAATTTCATGTGTGATATTTTTCGGGTTTCAGTAGATTGCATTATTGTTCTTCCATGATATTTACAATACCACTGGAAAAGAACTGATTCCATCTAGGCACACCACCTGGTTTACATCAAGTGGACATCCGGAATTGGTTTCTTTGTGTTTGTCGGTACTTGTCGGTGGTAGTGCAACAGGGCAATGTCGATGGATTGGTTTGTGTCAGAATCTGAAATGCAAACAAGATGATTGTGATATTACAACAATAACAAGGGATTTACATGTAGGCCTACTTCGCAATTGATACCGAGCCACAGGAGAGTGTCCCAAAAAGAAAGCCGAAACTGGGGGGGGGGGGGATGACCTGTGTACAAGCAGGTCATATTCTGAACCTGGAAAGTCCAGATCCTCAACACTCTGGAAAAATTTACAACATGCAAACTCACCTTTGTCTGCTTCATCAACCAGCTTCAACAGTCTTGACAAGGGTATTGATGTGTCAACATGGTCAAGTGCTGAATTAACCACACTTGCTTGACTGCCAGGTCTTGCTTTGCCTGAAAGCAAAAGGGGGAGTTTTGAGCTTGAAGAGAATTTTCTTTTGTATGCCGCATAGAAAAGGCTTATTTTAAGGCTTAAGATTTGGCCATTTCCCAATGTTTTATATTTGCAACAACCATAAAATCAAATTGACGTATCTTACTTACACATGTGTACGGGTTGATGGATGCCCTGTTTTTAGTGCTTCAAATGCAGGAAGTACACCTTCAACAATTTTCTTCCCCAGAGTTGTCTCTTGCAACTCCATTGGCATTCGCTTCTTGCACTTAGCTGCTGTTGAACATACAAAAAAAATTATATTACTCAAGGCTGACAGGACTTTGTATCCTCCATCTACTCTCAGCAGCAAAATAGCTTCCTGGAATGAAATTTAGTATTCTGGATGTGCATAGTATCCCATAACCATGCATTTTGGAAAATGCACTTGATGGAAACAGGAGAGATTATAGAAACTCAGGCAGGATGGAATGGACTATTTGCAACCAAACATGAAAATTCATAAACTTCATCTATAGAATGACCCAGCCCGACCAGTAGTCTGGTCAATCTGTTGTCGATGTCTTTCCGTTCAAGACGGACAACATCTGACAGTCATTATTATAGTTGAGGTTGATTATTTTCTTTTTTGATTGCAAAAACACATTCCTCCACTTCAGCCAAGTTTCATTACCATATCATTTGCCATCCAGATGACGTTGTCCGTACTCTCTCAGAGCATGACATTACAAATACATGTACCTTGAACATGGTGTAACACTTGAGAGTTTCTCCATGCCGTTTTGATAAATGTACCTGAAATAGAAAAACAAAAAGAATGAATTTTTTTACCCTGAACAGGCTTAGTATCCCATATTAAACATGCATTTTCCAAAACGCACTCGATGGAGATAGGAGAGATAGAAACTCAGGCAGGATGGAATGGACAATTCACAATCAAACGTATGAAAATTCACAAACCTCCTCTATAGAATGACCCAGCCCGACCAGTAGTCTGGTCAATCTGTTGTCGATGTCTTTCCGTTCAAGACGGACAACATCTGACAGTCATTATTATAGTTGAGGTTGCTTATTTTCATTTTTTTTGATTGCAAAAACATTCCGTCACTTCAGGCGTAGGCCCCAGGCCTAGTCTGTTGTATCGGTCTATCCCGGTAGGGTCTACATGTAGGCCTACAATATAGGGTTGGGGCCTAGGCCTATAGGCCTATAGCTAATAGACCCTAACCAGGCCCACCCTTGTAAGACAAATAATCATCAAGTTAACATGCCATGGTCAAGACCAGAGTCATACATGTAAATTTAGGCCTAGGCCCAGGCATCATCTAGACCGATTATTTATTAAATGTCCATCTCAGCAGCAATCTGTAGGCCTAGGCCTATTTGGCCTCTACTCTAGCCTCAGTAGACTCTACATGGCCTAGTCCAAAGATGCACAATAACATAACAATAACATGCAGGATGTAGGATACACTCCATCACATGATCACACACAATGACACATGCACAGATGCACATGGTCAGCGTGTGCACTGCATGCATGCAGATGCAGTGTGAGTGTGTTCACAAACAACCGCAAATAATTACCTCTCAGACCATTACAAACGTCGCTTGAACTGCCCCAGTTCATTCTTGGCTAATTCTTCAATCTCATCAACCATTCGGGAGTTGATACATCGTCATCCATCACGTTAATATTAATTTCGAATATAAACACAAGCAGCAGTGAGTGGGATGAGGCACGATCATGCCGCCCGCCATAACTGTGGTCTCACTACACAGTGTGACGAAACGCATCCGCAATGCAACAAAATAGTTCCATTCAAACGAGGTCCAAGGTGTTATTCTGTCAAAGTTATGATTATAGGAGCTGTATTTATTGAAATTGAATATAAAATTTATTAAATCAGCGTTTAACTGAGATGAAACTACTGGTATACGCTGCTTTCATGGACACCATTTTTCGGTGTTGATGCCCTTTGACACTAATTTCTGGTGTCGGCAATGCTGCGGACACTAGTTTTCGGTGTTCAAGAGGGTCGACACCGTTATGAACACCGAAAAGTAGTGTCCATCGAAGGGGAACACCGATTTTGAGTGTCAGGGGTTACACCGCTTTTTTTACTGTGTAGAGAGTTTCGGTCGAGGTGAGCTAGTTAAAGTAAATTCGAGGATGATCTAGTGATAATTTGCAATAGAACAAGCCGAAATATAGGTGCTGAAGGAGTGTTGTTTCTTTGTTTGAAGTGGAAATGTTCGTAGTGTAGGCCGGTTGTTTGATTGACCGTATTTCCACGGAGTGACACTTGAACTTTTCCACTTCAAATGTAAAATCGACTACGTAATTCCAATTAAGGAAGCTTTAGATTAATAGACGATAAACTGGAGGTCATCCTCGGCATGGTCTATGTGTGTATACCTTTCATCTTCGGTACATTTGCTCCCCGCTTTGGAGTTGACATCTTCAACATTTGTGACACAGCCGCCATGTTCCGACTCGGAGCACAGTGCTGCCACTTGAAAAACGCGGCGAATGCGCTGACGATTCTCCACGGTGTTCCTAGGGCCCGCCAGTCTGACAGGTCAGCTACAGAATTGCCACGTTTTGTCGACAGCCGGCGCTTTTCGCCCCAGTGTTGCCGAATCGGTTAATGTCGTCCTGGGTATAACAGAAATCTACCCAGGTTCAATGTCGTCCTACAAAACTATACCCTGGGTATAGTTCGATCTACAAAAGTATACCGAGGATTGGATACAGCACCTGAAGACGAGATTGTTCTTGCAAATGCCACAAGTCCAAAAACATCGCTCTAGCGCCCGACACGACGGGCACCATTTTAATACACTGTATAGTCATCAAAGTCATCAAAGAATTTTTCGTACCGTTTTTCGTCACTCAAATCCGCAATAGTACTCGCAGCACGGCTGATGTAATGTCGATGCGGACATAGATGAATGCACGACACCGAACAAATATGACGCAGATCGGATCTGTTCGTTTGCTCATTTCTTTGAAACTGTGAGCTTAACTTGCGATAAGTTTGGACCATTGTGTTAAGACAGATGTTAAAAGTTGACCCATGCTATCGATGAGCAGAAAAGCTGACGATATTGACTGGTATTTTGACGATGTTGGTTGCAAAACTGCCGTCTCAGTTGAAGCGAGAAACAAAATGGCGGCCATCCATTTCTAACTCGTACCTAGGCTCAAAACTACGGTACTGGGTGTACTTTTGTAGATCGAACTATACCCAGGGTATAGTTTTGTAGGACGACATTGAACCTGGGTATATTTCTGTTATACCCAGGACGACATTAACCGATTCGGCCCCAGTGTTGGAGAATGTATGAGTACAATACAATGCATACGTGGATATCAAAGGAACGAGAGTTACTCGACATGGGACGAGGTTGATAAGAGGTTGTTCAAGAACGTTGTCAATAGAGGTCTCCCTTAACGCGGGTATGTTTAGCGCAGGATAGGGAAGGAATACAGTGGGTGAGGTCAGAATTCCGTCTATGTTAGGTCTTTTGTGTTAGCGTTACAGATCTGTACGGGATCTGTAACACTAACCACCAATAGGAGCCGTCAATTCAATGCATATAACGGACCCATTCATTCTTGATCGAGCACCAATCACGTGAATTTTCCTGTGTATTGGCCGCTAGAACTTTGTTGCAATCTTTTGGCAATAAGCGCGGCTGACTGCTCCTATTCTGACCTCATGATTAAACAGCAGTGTAACATAGCTGTAAGTGCTACAGATCTGTTAAAAAACCACAATATTGAGCAGTTCTGTTACAGATTGAGTTCCACAAACATGACAAAACATATCTGTTACAGGGCATGTTGGCTTAATCAGAGCAATGTCAAATCTGTTAAGCTTGTTTACTTAATAACTTCATTGATTCTTTATGGATCAGCAAGGGGTTTTCACCAAATTTGCGGCCAAGAGCTTGTTAGCCGGCACCATGTTAACAAGCTGTTAACAGCCTTGACATGGTGTTAACAGGCTGTTAGCTAGAATGGTCTGGTTGCTGGTTCAGGTTAACAAGAATGTAATAGATCTGTAACACTAACGCTGAAGGGGTTATTCTAGCGTCCAATGGAAATACCTAGTATGTCACATTTTGTTGTTTTCGAGAAAAATGGGTTTATGTGGAATGACAACTTAGAAGAGTTTTGTTGTGGAAAACACTCCTAATTACAAATATGTCATACAACAGGATTAAATGCAATTTGCTATGTTTTACCTCTGATTTCATGCTGAATTTGCAAAGGTAAAAACGTAGTAAGTCACAATTCTGATGACTTAGACGTAAAAAAGATCTAAAAATTTTCGTCCGAGATTGTCACGTGCGTCTTGCCAAGATTCACGTGACCACAAAACTGATGACATCATAAAGTACATGGAGAACCCGGGAGCATTTCGTCATTTTCGTGAATTTTCTTTTTGCATAGCACGTTTGACGCCATGGGACACTTCCGGTAAAAAGCCATACAGTGGGATAATTGCTGAAAGGGGCTGAAAATTAACGTTATACCTACTATAATTTGGGAATAGGGAATTAAGACCAATCCCTACAACTTTTCAAAAGGGACCTATAGTAAATTCTCAAGCACTTAGGAGCTGAATGCCTAATTCGAGACACTTCCGGTAAGCAATCATACAGTGGGATTATTGCCAGGGGCCTTATTTACAAAGAGATCGCAAAAATTTGCGTTGCGATGGCTTTGCGGACACGCAAACTGCGATGCGTGGTATTTATCAAGACCCCGCACCGATCACGCTATTATCCGCAAAGTAACGATCACGCTAAAGTTTGCGTGATCGCTAACATGGTTTGTCCATGAGTAATACTGTTGAAAATCATCAAAGCTGCGCGTATACACTGAACATCCGCAGAATCATCCTGTAGTTGACCTGTCGCAAAGAAACGCAAGGTGCACTGACATTGCAGTGATGCTGGGATACTTTGGATCTTACATGGATCTTACGGTAATTCAAGGTTGTCCGTGTTTCGGTCCGTGTTACCGCCCCCCTGATTGGTTGAACGCTTCCCGACGCGTTGCTTAAGCCTTGTTCACACTGGCGGTGCTGTGCGTTGAAAAAATCGACAAGCGGTGTCAGTTTTGACAAAGCGCGGCACGGCGTGAAAATCGCGTGAATGGACAGCCAGCCTTAAGCTGCTTCTCCACGAGGCGTTTGCGGGCGCGGGTGGAAAAAATCGAACCAACGTATTTCCCACTATTAGCTGTTTCACCCACACCCGCTCCCGCCACCGATACCGCGTCCGCAAACGTCTCGTGGAAAAGCAGCCTAAGGCTGGCTATCCATTCACGCGATTTTCGAGCGCAGACGCTCGAAAGCATTGTTTGTTTCCGCGGCGTTGGTCACGGACAAAAGATGCGGCATCGCACCGCCCGAAAATCGCGTGAATGGATTCTTAGGCTAGGGATACACTGAACGCGATTTACCCATCGCGCGCGATTTTCGCACGAATCTCTTTTGTTTCGGAGGCATTGCAGCATGAAATAACAAAGAAACAACGCGCGCGATGGGTAAATCGCGTTCGGTGTATCCCTAGCCTTAGGCGGTCGGTCCATTCACGCGATTTTCGAGCGGCAGACGCTCGAAAGCATTGTTTGTTTCCGCCGCGTTGGTCGTGGACAAAGGATGCGACATCGCGCGGCACGAAAATCGCGTGAATGGATTCTTAGCCTTAGGCTTAGGCTAAAGCCTAGTTCACACTGCAGGCGCGGTGCGACGCGGCGCGATTAGAACAAAGGATTACAGCCTTCTTACCGCACCGCAGGTGTGAACAGCTGTAGGCTTAACAGTAGAAACAATCAGGCACGAATCGCACTGCGTCTGCAGTGTGAACAAGGCTTTAGAATCCATTCACGCGAATTTCGAGCGGTGCGATGCCGCATCCTTTGTCAATGACCAAAAATGTCGCGGAAACAAACAATGGTTGCCGCGTCGCACTGCTAGAAATTCGCGTGAATGGATTCTTAGCCTTAAAGCTTGCTGCACACGATCAAAACGACCAAACAATTGTATCGTATACGGCAGGGAAAATCCACATATTTGATGAAGTTTTCATTTGGTCAAACACTTTGGTCAATTTAAATTTGATCGTTTGCAGCGGGCATGATAATTTCCAAGTCGGTTTGACCTTCAACCTTCTTTTCGACGTCAATATACGTCAATGAGTCAACATAATTTGCCTGAACACCAATTGCATCAAACATAGGAGATGTTTGCCGATATATCACAAATTCAACATGACCTGACCTCTGACCCTTGCAGGTGATTGCTCATTTTGAAAGTATGGCAAACATATCATTGGTTTAGATGGTAATCTTCATCATGAAGTCAGTGTTCTTGCCGCCATTTTGGTGTATAAGACATATTTTTATACCACGCAAAGTCTAGAACCACTCGCAAAATTTTGGTCGTTCGCGATACGCAGAGTTTGCGTGGCTTTCATAAATATCGTGCAAATTTAGCGTTGACCTGCCTGATGCTTGGTGTCCAGAGGAAACAAACGTTGGGTTACGACAACCATTTGTACATTTGTGGAGATCTGGCGATTTCAAATTAGATGATGTTGAGGATGAGAGGAAGTGTTTTATTTGTATTTTAGCCCAGCCAACTGATACATGCCACGGTCACCAACGCAGAAACGTGTTGTTGACGAGGATTGATACAGGACTCCGCCATGTTGTGGAGCACATACTGTTACAAGTCGTCGAAAAACTATACATGTACAGTGTATTTTATTTTGAACACAGTGCTTGCAAAAGCACATCCACACAGTCGCAAATATCGAAAAGAAGTTCAACATATTGACAACAATCGATAATCTCCTTTTCATCAGGAGCTGACAGTCAGTTGACCAATAGTGTCACTGCGGCCAAATTCAATGGGTAGGTCAAAGTTCGGCATGTTCGGTGTAAGTATTAGGTGCTAGTGTAATAGATCTGTAACATTCCTTTTAATCTGAACCAGCAAATGTGCAGTTCTAGCTAACAGCCTGTTAACACCATGTCAGCAGGCTGGGACATTCACCCACAGGTGAGCACATGGTCCATGGACCCTTTCATTTATATGCAGCCTTCAGAATGAACAAGGTTCTGGCTACATGGGCCTACTATGGACTGTATGAGTCAGACAGGTTTACTGGAATGTATTCTTGATAAATTTGTGCGGGTTGCATCTGCTAGGTGCTGCGCTTCATTGCGCTAGCCGGTTTTTCAAGGCATGCAGGGGGCGTGGCCATGACGGATGTAAACAAATGCCACGTGGTTTGTCATGCATCTTGTTTTATTGATCACTGAGAGGTTTACAAGTACAAGCAGGCTGCATACACATACTTTCAATGCTTTGATGGTGTTTATTTACTAATTCGACAATTTCATACTAAATTAACCCTTTCTATTCTGTTTCAGTGGTCCCCGACCCCGTTACAGCAGTAGATCGTCGTCATCATGCTTTCCAGCTCACTCAGTCCACCACACGCTTATGCAATGTTCTGTCTTCTTCTTTTTAGTTCCTTCTGCACTCATTCTGACCCAGCATCAGCATGCCAGCACCTGCTCACTCCATATCGGCATCCACCACAGCACCCAACACTGTATCTAGGCCTCCACTTGAACTTACAAATGAACAAGTTTTAGACTACCTAGGAGAACATGGAAAAGCCAGTTGTGCTTCATGACTCAGGACAACTTACATTGAGCAATGGGGCAGTGATACTTGTGCCACTACAGGGTGTATCAGAAAAAACTACTCTCTCGAAAAAAATCATCATAAAATAAACACAGAGGGGAGTTTTGAATAACTGGCTATATCTCTTTGTAGAGGACATAATTTTGCATCGAATGACACCACTATCGTTGTTTACACTTCACGTTTCAATGAGCAGCGACGGTTTGAAGTTTGAAAAATTGAAGTCCTTTGCGCACGGAAATGTGAAGGTTGAAATTGGATCTGTCGACGTGAATGAAAAGTTTAGACTGTGTTTTACTAACGTGCCGAAACGTTTTTGAAATAATTAATCCTTTCACCCTCTAACCCCGAAACAAAACGTCTCATTTCTGAGACTTGCTCTCGCCTAGAAACAACTTGGAGACAAATTTGCTAAGAAGACAAACACCTGCCTTTACAGTGATGAAACAAGCAAGTTGTCTGAGAAGTACGTGGGATACCACGGGTCTGATGAGACGGGGAGGGAACTATTGGGTTTTAGGTGTACGAGATCTAGCAACGAAATCGGCAGCAGACACAATAAATATTTTCAAAGAAGTAATAAGTGACATATATCTGAGCGAACAAATGAAAGTGATTCAATTGCTGGGAAAAGGATTCTTGTCAATATAATAGAGAGTTTGAGATCCCCGACTTAAACGGATATTTATACTTATACTTATAATTTTTGCCAAATACGTCATCAAACATGGGGCTCCAATTTCCCCCTGATACGTTGAACCATGAGTAGAATAATGGTTAAATAAAACCGGCCCAGGCCAGCAATGGGGAATGGGTTTCTACCTGTGACAATTGTAATGGTTTGTAGAGTGATCATATCTTCGTTTCTGCCCAATACCGCACCCCCAGTGCCAATCCCAAGATCTAGAACAAGGTCTTTTGTGTAGCCTTTTCTTCACTCTATGCGTCCTTTTATCAAACGCATGGCACAAATTGATTACAAAACTTATAACACCACATAACCCTTTCGGGCCCGGACGATGTTCAAAAGTGTACATTTCGTAACATGAATCTCTGATGTCTCTACAAAAACGCGCCTAGCTCCCTAGATGTACTACATGTATGCTCTGCTTATTGAAAGATGCTGAGCCTACTACCTATGCAATTGCATGGTACAGTGGTGAAGTTGCAGCACCTTGGTATATGTGTAGTATCTGTAACATATGGCACAAAGGTTCTTGAAATAGAAGTACCAAGGGTCAAATTGAGCTGTTTAGTTGAAGTCAAGTTTGTTGGTCAAAAGGCCCTTGCTATTTATGCTGATACAGATGTGGATATCATGGTACTTAGACCATGTGTAGTGACTTCAATTAGTGAGAATGGCATTTTTGCCAGGTTTTGACATACTGATGCAATAACCAGATTTGAGCCTGGTGAAATTTGTTCCGGTCCATCTCAAGGTGCTTACACCATGTACACAACTTCTGATTCTCAGCATGCTGACAAGAGTACCAACTGTGTTCGTTCTGTATACCTGATGAAGTGTATACTCTCTAAAGTTAGCTCTAAATACTCTGCACTAAAAGATGACTACTTTTACCTAGAACGGGAGCTTGTCAAGCTTGGAGAATCAAAGAATGAACAGCAGAAAGCACTCCTTTCACTTAGGATTCAGCATGTAAATGAGATTAAAGTCATCCAGGCTTTAGAACAAGCTCTGGTCTCTAGGTATAAGCAGCAAAGTGATGAAGTTCAGTCTTTGCAAAAACTGCTTGTTGAAGCAGAAACTGTCATTGCAGGCAAAGATGCTGAAATTGAGCGTCTTCGCTTTGCAATTCGGCTACAAAAGGCTGTATTTGAACGCAGAATTGCACAACTTGAGGCTGACAATGCAGAGCTACTTTCCAAGAATAAGTCGTTGCAACAAGAATTAGAAAAGGAAAGATGCTCCAAGGGCATCTATTTGAATTTGGTGAAATATCTTGAGATGAAACTGGATGCCAAGGAAAAAGAAGTGGAAGCATCCAAGGGGAAAGCTGAGATTGTGGCTTCTGGAAATGGGAAATGGAAGGAGGAAATTTATGTCAAACATGTCAAAAAGACCGGTTCCAATTCAAAGAAAGCATCTCGTTTCATTCACCTGCCAGCTCCAGCTAAACCGTCCACGAAGGCAAAGGTTAGGTCTCTCAATGATAGAGCAATGAAACTGAAAGAGTTTCTTGAATTGCTTTCCACTCCTTCTTCCTCTGCCTCAGACTCCAGTGACGACACTGTCACAACTCTGGGACATTTCATTAAAAAGTTTCCAGACATTACTTTGAAGGCTTGTCAGTTTGCCAATTTTAATGCCTGTAAGGTTATTGATGCAAGCAAGACCCTTATCCTAAAAGTTTTCTTAGGCTTGCCAATGAACAGATTTCGCCAGCTGCGGACATTTCTGCAGAATAATGGTGTGGACGTTTTAAGTTCCGAGCCATTAATGCGCCAGGCTGCAGAATCCCGCACAAAATATGCCGATCTTCAAATAGAAGTAGGTCTGGTTGAGTTGAGGGAGAGGGCATACAATAAGACAACAACAAATGTTGCATTTGCCAGAATAAAGGGCATTAAAACATTTGCAGAATCATGTTTTGTCAAACAGGAAATCATGGGGAATATAGTGGATAAGCCCGAGTTTAATGGGGAGGCTTGGCTTAAAGTGGGATCAGACAAGGGGTCCTGTTCCACCAAACTTGTTCTTGGATTTGCAAATTGTGCCAATGTCAACAGCTGTAAAAACACTGAGATTGTGTCATTTTTGAAGCCTTTGACAGTGTAGAAAATATCTGGAAGATGTATGAAATGTACAGGGATGACCTAGCCTCACTGAAAGAAATCAGAACATATGATGGGATTCCTAAGGCAGTCCGTAAATTTCTGTTCGGAGACGATCACTTTTTATGTGACCAGATGAGACATCAAGGGGCTGGGTCAAGTTATCCTTGCTTATGGTGTCTTGTCCTTCTAGATGATCTCCGCAAACGCAACGGGCGTCCACACACACCCAAAGTCTTCCATCAGCAAACTGGTAGCTGGAGAGACAACCCAGCATGTCATTATGATAGGCGCACTGTTGATATGTACACCCAAGACAGAATTGAAAACATGAATGATGTTAGAAATGGTGGTGATGTTCACAAGAATGGCCATCATTACCACAGTGTAATTGGGGACCCATTGTTTCCTGTAGAATATCTGTTACATGTGGTGCCGTTTCCTCTGCATATAGCCTAGTCTCGCTTGGCCAGACGCTACAGGCTCACCCCTTCGGTAAATCACACTCCGCGTCTGGCTCTTTTAGAGATCAACAGTCGTGACGACCGCGTGGTGGCAGCACGGGTCCTTGGGTTTTCCCAACCTCGTTCGGTTTCTGACAATATGGCGAGTGGTCCAAGGTTGTCTGAGCGAACTATACCCCTGGGGACGAGGTTGGGTTTTTCCTGGAAGTAATTTCCGCGGGAATTATCAGTGAGATAGCGTGGTGATTGGCTGGAGCCCAGTGGAGTGCCATCTAGTGGTGTTACCGGCTTTTGAGCCTCAAAAGTACCAGTGTGTAGGAGACCGGGACGTCGGATACACACTGGGGCCGAGTGTACATATAGCCTTGGGGTGTGGCCATAAGTTTTACAATATGTTAGAGGCCAAATGCAAGATACAGAAAAGCACAAAATTGACACACAAAATGATAAAAAGCAAGAAGTCAATCTCCAGAATTCACGAATTTTCGACCCCAAAGGGCCAAATGCATTCAAAAACACCAAGAAAATTTTGACACAGTTGATAAAGATCTGAATGACAAATGGAAAGCTCTGTCTGCCAGTACTGTAGAAGTAGAGGGGAGTTCAAAAAAATCCCAAGGTGATCTGGCAGAGTAAAAAAGGCTCTTGGAAATGAACAAAAAAGCATCTGGCAGGGACACCAATGAACACTGTGAAAGTCCAATTTGCATCATTAAGAGTAGTGACATCAATTCAGGGTTGGTTGGCTGGGTGCAATGTGACAAGTCTATTAATACACCTGAGGGTATAATAGAAAAGCACCAAAAACTTGTTAGAGACCTGAAGGGTCAGGTAGCTTTACAGGAGGCTTCCTACAACAGGGGCGTCGGAGCGGGGGGGGGGGGCTGGGTCCTGGGGTCCTCCCCCTTTTTATCATTTTGTGTGTCATAGCCCCCTCACTTTTTTGCTGAAAATGTTGTGTTTTTAACATCGGGTCAAAGGCACAGAGCAAACGCACGTCAAATAAAAATCGCCCAAAAATATGGTATTGTAGATGCTATAATCTGCTGTCAGATGCCAGGAAATCGCATCTAAGGGTGTTTCATCGTCCTC
>NMRB01000442.1:301536-315849 GCA_002633025.1 Notospermus geniculatus | reverse complement strand
TTGCAAAATTCAGCCCCCCCCCCCCCAGACGACATCCATAGGCAAAATGCTCCGACGCCTCTGTACAAAGAGAAAAGTAGCCTACTTGGGGTGTTCCAGGTTCTTGTCAGAAGAAGAGATCAAGTCCCTTCGTGAAATGTGCTGGGATTTTGGATCATGGTTTCCTTCTAGGCCTACATTCCCAAATGATACCATCACACCCAAAATCCACATCATGACCTTTCACGTACCTGAGTTTCTTACCAGATGGCGAACCATAGGGATGCTGGGTGAGCATGGACTAGAGTGTGTCCATGCATCTCTCAACAATGATTACCGGGTTTATGGCACAATCCGTGACAAAGTGGCCCGTGCCAAATTAGTCTTTAAAAATCATTGTCTAAAATCAACTGCAGCCTTGAGGAACATCCAGCCAAAAAGAAGAAAATGTGATTGTGGAGCCTTTTTCTCCAATGATGTGTGTGTCAAATGCCAACAGGCCATGATTGATTATGTATGAGCACAGGGACTTGAGGCATGCATGGCAGGGGTGGTGGGTGTTTCCGAGGTCCAAAAGCACCCCACGGACAGTGCCCTGACCCCCGGGGTAACACCCCCCAGAAATATGTATATATAATAACAAGGGATCTAACTCCAACTCTCAGCACCCCGGCGAATCAGTATCCTGGGCGCCGAGTCTTCGGCGTGGCAAGTGCAGATTCCGAGTCCCGGTGTCTTCCTGAATCCTGCGCGAAAAGAGACGACAGCGATGAGAATGCGACCTCTCCTGCTTCATCAGCATGGTAAGATTACTTGATCACACTTGCATTCGGATCTCAAATGCGTAGCAAATTTCGCTAGCATTGATTAAGAAATCTGTTGCTCACAGTCTTGACAGCATCACGAAGCGAAAAACTTTAAATGCCTGGTGCGTGCCGTAGGCCTACTGACAGCCGTCTGGCTGGCCGTGGCGATCAGATGCTTATTACAATATTCTGCAAATACATTTAAAATAAGCAACTGATTACGGCAGGTTATTTACTCTAGATCCGAATGCACTGCAAAAATCTTACACTTACTGTGGTATTTGGGAGCTTGAACATCTTCTTCTGGCCCTTCCTCGGGCGAGGACGCCTTTTTGCGCGGGATTCAGGAAGACACGGACTCGGAATCAGCACTTGCCACGCCGAAAACTCGGCGCTCAGGATACTGATTCGCCGGGGTGCTCAGGCAGACTGGTGTTTTTAACTTCAAATCTTGCACACAAGAAAACCCTGACACTTATGAACGGGGAACACAGATATTTCCACTCAGAAATTCCTCATCTTTCAGAAAAACACAACAGTTTTTCACCATCAAATGACCCTAAATGGCCGAAAATGCCCTTGTTTCCTCGCGAGACCCCCCCCCCCAAATCACATCTTTGAAAAATTACTGGCAGGACAAAAAGTGAAATTTTCACACTGTTTATGGCTAGATCTCCGGAACCATTCAACCGATCGGGACATTCTATATACCAATGGATAGCTACGAACATGCACTAAACCACTAACCTGGTGTCAAAAAGATTAATCCAAATATAAAGGTGTTATCCGATGAATTTGTCCAATTTTCGTACAGATTGTCACAAAATACTTTCGTAAGAACCGCCATGCTGACAAGGAAGTCGCACTGAATACTCCATTAGTCGCTGATTGGTCGAAATAAAATCTCATTAAAGTCCAATTTAAAATGAATTTATTCCGACCAATCAGCGACGAGGGAATATTCAGTCCGGCGTCCTCGTCAGCATGGTGGTTCCTGTTAAAAAATCTTGACAATCTTGTACGAAAATTGGACAAATTCATCGGATAACACCTTTATATTAGGATTAATCTTTTTGACACCAGGTTAGTGGTTTAGTGCATGTTCCCAGCTATCCATTGGTATATAGAATGTCCCGATCGGTTGAATGGTTGCGGAGATCTAGCCATAAAGAGTGTCCTGCCAGTAATTTTTCAAAGATGTCATTTTGGGGGTCTCTCGAAGAAACAAGGGCATTTTCGGCCATTTAGGTCCTTTGATGGTGAAACTGTTGCCTCGTCTTGCCTCATCCTACTTCGCCTTCCTGTAATTCGCCTTCATCTTATTTTGCCTTTGTACCATTTTGCCATTTCTCTTCTTGCCTTTTCTTGATTCGCCTTTGTCTCGTTTCACCATCTTCTTATTTTGCCTTCACTCATTTTGCCATTATCAATTTCGCCTTTTCTCAATTCGCCTTCACCTATCTTGCCTTTGTTCTACTCTGCCTTTGTTTATTTATTTATTTATTTATTTATTCGAGACATGGGTGCCATCGTGTAAAACACATTAAGGCTACCTTAACAGAATACAAAAATGGAGGGGTGCAGGTGCAAATGCTCCTAAACACAAATACAACACAAATGAAAGTAAAGGAGACGCTGCTGTAACAGGACGTCGCATTGGGTCGCAGACAAGGAGCCAATACGATGTCCAGAGGTAAAGTGACTGCGCGTACAGAAATTATGAAATGAATAAACTGAAAAAAGTCAACGTTGAAAACGGTTGGTTTTGAGTCGCCTTGGACCATAATCCGCACTAAAAATAGACTTATTGAAATAGACCTTTTTGTATTGATATTTAAAACTTGACAGAGAAGGTGATTCCTTAATTACTGCAGGAAGTGAGTTCCAGTATTTACAAGCAGAGGGAATAAATGAATCAGCATGACGAGTAGTTCTACTAAACGGGGGAAGGAGCTGGTTGAAATGCCGTAGACCACCAACGACTGTATTTCTGACACATTTATGCCTTTGTCTTTATCTGGCCATAATTCCAACCCGCCTTTATCTCATCTCGCCTTATCCTGTTTCTTCTTCTCATAATTCGCCTTTATCCTATTCTGCCGTTGCCTTTTTTTGTATTTCACCGCTTTACTCATTTCGTCGTTTCTCATATCACCTCACCATGTTGTTAACGATTCGACTAGTACTACTGCACGCATGATACTTTTCTATACATCGCCGCAATACCAACAAAGGGACAGCTAAGTCATAAGTGCCACCTTGGAGGAATAGTCAGGTTTTATTCCTCCAAGTTGCCGTCCACAGTAGGGCCTAAATAGGGTCCAAGCCCGGTGGACTGGTCGAGTGGTTAGCGCGCTTGACTACCAACTGTGCAATGGGTCGGCGCGAGTTCGACTCCGGGCGAAGGCATGTACAAATAATTGTGACAAACGGGTCCGTCGGATGGGACTAAAAGCCGTGGTCCCTTGTACCTGACTGTCTACACCAGGGCAAGTAAAAGGCCTCACGCAGGTGGACTATAGCCTGTCGTGTACTCCATACCTCCGGCAAAAATCCAACAGGGTTACGAGGCCGGTAATGATTATGTAGATGACTTTTTATCCCTCCCCACCTTGATCAACCTGAAGAGGTCGCCACCATCGTTCCGCGGCTAAGAGGGAGAGTTGAGGAAAACGAATGTAAATTTTGTCGCCAAATATCCCTTTAAACCTCAACAGATTTGCATTCTGACTTTCCATATGATAGGCAATACCCTTCTGCACGTTCACTGCAAATTCTGTTGAATTCTGACTAGTTGATCTTATGATACAAAAGGACTGAATTAATGAGAACACCACGAACGATGTGACCGCAGGGTCATCTGTGTACATTTGAATAGGCTGACGTACATTTGCACAGGGAGCACTAATTGTGCTGAAAATAGCTCTGTTATCTCAGAAATGGAATTCAAAGCATCAAGTTGACAGGTTCATGTACCCCTTCCCCATAAAAAAAGTTGAAGCTCGTGCCTATTACGTAAAGCCGAAATTCAGGCAATGAGAGACATCTGGTGGCAGCACATGAAGTGTATCCCTCAGTAAGCTCATCGTTCACAGTTAAACCTTTATGGTGATTCCTTTATGGTATTATTGATGAAACCCATAACTTCTTTATTTGTGAATATTTTAACACACTACGAAAAAGATTATATCCGACAATAAGAGAAAACTTTCCACGAGAATTCAATATTGTAAAGGCTAATAGGATTTTTACAAGTAAAAGTAGGAGAAAGTTGTACAACTTGTGGAAAATGTGTCAAGCTATAACAAGTGCACTATTGCTGTAAATGTTGGGTTCGCGCAGAGGTGTGCGGTGTGCCGGACGTCTCAAGTAATCCCAGCATTAGAATCGTTTGACACCTTGAAGCTCGTGCCTATTACGTAAAGCCGAAATTCAGGCAATGAGAGACATCTGGTGGCAGCACATGAAGTGTATCCCTTACAAGTGGGTATCTGGTACATAAAAAGTTTTATAACGGTACGACGAGAATAGAAATGTTTAGATATCACGCTGGTGATTCACTTTTTTTTCGTACGCGATTTTACTCATGCATAACTAATCGTGCTGACTATTTTTGCAGTTGTTTCGGCAAATAGAAGGGATGACAGCTTATTTTGTTATCACCATGGTGATTACAAAATAAGCTGTCACCCCTTCTATTTGCCGAAACAAATGGTGATTACAAAATAAGCTGTCACCCTTTCTATTTGCCGAAACAACTGCAAAAATACTCAACACGATTAGTTATGCATGAACAAAATCGCGTACGAAAAAAGTGAATCACCAGCGTGGATATGGCGAATGGATATGAAANAGGCAAATTTTGACAAATGCGAATTAGGACAAGGCAGAATAAGAAGAGGCAAAATAAGATAAAGGCAAATTAAGATGAAGGCAAAAATAGAAATGGCCACTTGAGAAGAGGCGAAATAAAACAAAGGCAGGAAGGGAAAAGGTGATATGAAAAAAGGCAAGATAGGAAGAAGGCAAATTAGGAATAGGGCGAATAGAGACAAAGGCGAAATGAAAGAAGGCGAATTAGAAGTAAGGCAAATATAGACAAATGCAAATTAGGACAAGGCAGAATAAGAAGAGGCAAAGTAAGATAAAGGCAAATGAAGATGAAGGCAAAAATAGAAATGGCCAAAAAAGAAAAGGCGAAATAAAACGAAGGCAAAATATGACAAGGCAAAATAGGAAAAGTCGAATGTAGTCAAAGGTAAGATAAGATAAGGCGAAGTAGGAGAAGGTGAAATGAGAGATGGCGAATCGGGAAAAGGCGAAATGTATACTTTTTGAAGGCGAAATGGGAAGGCGAATTGATATAAGGCGAATAGAGCAGACACCAACTGTGCCCCCCCCCCAGCCCTGGCCTTATTTTCATGATTTCCCCTCTCCAATTCAACAATATTCTTTAGTTGGCCTAGTCTTGCTTGGCCAGACGCTACGTGCTCACCCTTCGGTAAGTCACACTCCGCGTCTGGCTCTTTTAGAGATTAACAGTCGAGAAGACCGCGTGGTGGCAGCACGGGTCCTTGGGTTTTCCCAACCTCGCTCGCTTTTTGACAATATGGCGAGTGGCCCAAGGTTGTCTGAGCGAACTATACCCCTGGGGCCGAGGTTGGGTTTTTCCTGGAAGTAATTTCCGCGGGAATTATAAGTGAGAAAGCGTGGTGATTGGCTGGAGTCCAGTGGAGCGCCATCTAGTGGTGTTACCGGCTTTTGAGCCCCAAATGTGCCAGTGTGTAGGAGACCGGGACGTCGGATACACACTGGGGCCGAGTGTATAGTTGGCCTGCCAGGTAGCATTGTTGAATAGTTGGAGGTTTGAAAATCCATTTTGTCTCCTCAACAAAATGATAATTAATTACAAAATGTATATAATTTTCATGATTTTCACAAAAAATTAACATTTTAGGTGGAAGAGGGTCAATATGGGAGAGAGATATCAATTCAAAACCCCCACCTCAAATCATATCAAACCATAGGATAAATTATGATAATGAGAAAAATGACTCATTTTCCCGCCTGCAGATGGCAGCACGCTGAGTCATAACTCTGACCGCAGATGGCAGCACAAGTCATTCTCAATGTATTACTGAAACAGATGTGTCCCACCAAATGGGTCTGATATGATACAATATGTATCTATCTCGATTGACGAAGCGATATTTTAAAACTCCTTTCCACCCAATGGGTGTAATACGACATCTGTCTCGATTCACCAAGAGATATTAACCCCTTCCTACCCAAGTTGTTTGATAAGATATCTTTTACGATTCACGAAGTGAAATTAACCCCTTTCCACTGATTCCCACACGGAACGCTATATATATTTGCTTGCCAACCATTAAAGGTGAAATATTCGTTCTTGTCTCAGTTTCCCCTTTTTCAGGCTCTTGGGTTGGCAGGCTTACTCCACGTGAATAGGCACAGATGAGAGATTAACCCTCTAAATGCCAGGGTTATTGCTATTGCGTATGGGAAACATTGATCTCTCCATGTTGTTCATTTTGCATGGATTCTTGTTGGGGTACAATTTTAGGCACCTTTACAAGAGCAGACTGCATCCGATGGTGCTTACTAGACACTCCTTTTGAAAAATGGAAATGATTACAGTGCCTACCACTGACTGTCCAGAAAAGTCCTTTCACTTTTATAATTCAAACTGGCCTTTTTTCCCAGAGTGAAGATGTTGCCATTTATGTACATTATGCTGAAACAACTGGATGATTCATTGAAGCCGTTCTCTTTCTTTAAGAAAATGCGCTTTGGAAACATCACATGGGAGAATCTGATAAAAGAGGTAATTTTTGCTTCATCACACTATGAGATAGCAACCTTATCAAAAATTTCACGTAAACCAAACTTATTTGGTATTCATTTTCCGAGCTGAGGAAAATGATAGTGATGACGAATATCACATTTCATCATTTTGTTTAAACCAAAACTTCCACTTGCTGTCGAAAGATGATGATGGTACGCTGTTCAGCATTTTGAAAATGATGGTAGCGAATCCAGTCACATCGAATGAGTTCATCAGGTACGTATGTATGGCTCGGTAGGTGCATGAGAAATGTACGAACCGAAGTTAACGTATTGTGTGATTATGTACTCGGTAATTAAAGCCACAGTGTATTGAATTCAGAAAGTGCTTACGTCCTCCGACGTTAATGTAGTGTAAAATGTACTGTGGTCTATCTGAATTGATTAGGGCTCTGCCTTCATTTTTTTCAATGTGTGCTGAAAACTAGGGCTTGATTCTTTGATATACGTATCAGACAAGCATTTTGGGGACCTTCACAAGCTATGAGACCTCTATGTGCTCTCTCCTAACACTTTGAAAATATCGTAAAATTCAATACAGTGAGGCTTTAAGAGTATACTGAATTAGTCAATTGTGGCGTCGCTTCATAATTAACTTTTTTTTGCAGGCATGTTGACAACGATAAGCAAGATTTACAGGAGCAAGTTGGTGGAACAAAACTAAGTCTTTGATGAACAATGGTAGCTTCGGGTTTATTCCCCTCAATCTCAATATTTTCATGCACGATATGTCTGCAAACCGGTCAAAAAAGTGGAACCCGCTGCATGTGGTATAATCACAACCATCAATCGTTCCGATAGCCCAGCGCCAGCACCAGCATTTTATAAAATTCATTTGCGCATCAGAGAGAGTTGCAATCGACCAAATACTGAAGGCTATTAACAACGACATGCTGCTTTTAAACCAGTAAGTCTTACAGATTAGTGTATTTTTGTTGCAATCATTGGTTTCTGTCATCATATTATGTATCTTCAAGGTTCAGAAGCATATGATGCGTTTGAAAAGAAGGAAATTAAGATAACGAATAAGATGGTATTAGGTTGTATTGCCGACTTCAATCAGCTAGCTGAATGTTGCCAACACATGGGTCCAAACACCAAGAAATTTTGCCCGCGATATTATGTAAGTTTACAATGTTGTGCTGTCTTTTGATTTGGGTAAAGCGAATTGATAGCGAATTTTATTTACATTTGGCTGGTGTTTGTAAATACAAAATTTCAGCCTATCATCAGAATGCACGAGCATTTCTTTGTTGACACTCTGGGGAAGTTTGTTTACATTTTTTCCCGAAAATTCGTCGCCTTTCAAATCCTATTTCTAAATCGATTTTTTTCGATCTAAATTCGCTTTAATTAGAGACTCAGACGTTGGACGCTTGCTTACTATGTCCATATATAGACATTTTCTTCTTTTCCTTTAAAGAAAAGAAGACAAATCGTCTTAGTTATCTTTTAGGCCACTGCTGAAACATTCAGGGATAAATCACCAATGAGAACCCCTCAATAAACAACAAGGACACTCGCAAGCTCACCATCAGGAGGAACAAAAAGCAACGCCAAAGGGATACTGGCATAAAACACGGCACAAAGAGCGTTTTATGGGATCAATTCTCATGAGTGAGTGTTCTTGGTGAAACTTAAATGAGCTTTGTGTAGAAATATTTCCACCGTAAAGCATCAGAGTCTTGCACCTTACCTGCGAGTCCGGTTTGATCTTATCAGTGTACCCTAACCAGTCAGTCACGATAAAACTCAAATGATTACTTTCGTAACTCCTACATTTTTTATCTGCGCATTTCATATCAAATCTATGACAGATGGATATAATTTCTGAGCCAACCACCGGATATCCAATCAACATCACCCAAATTTTATCTCCAATGGATATCCAATCTTTAAAAAAAATTATTTCAGGAGTGCAAGCGCCCAGTTAGGGCATTATAGCTACTCATCAAACAATACTGGGCGATATTGCGATATGTAGGAGGAAACCGGAACCCCGGAGAAAACCTACGATGTCGAGGAGAGATCGCCCTCTCTACCACATAAAGCCACGACCGGGGATCGAACCCGCGACCTCAGTGGTGGCAGGCGCCGATGTTTCCGCTGCGCCACCCCGACACCCCCAATCCAATCTATATCCGTTCTATATCCAAATTTGTATTCGTATTTCATTTTTCCGTCAGGGCCGACGCTATAGCATTATTGGCCCTGGTAAGTACGGAGGAGGCCATCACAAGCTACTCATGTTCCTCACTTGGATGGGGTATTTTACTTGCCCTTGCAAAGACACAAGGTACAAGGCACCATGGCTTACTGTCCCATGCGACGGACGCGAAGAGCCGGTGTAATATTATTTAATGCACCCCGTTACACAATGCCCTACGGGCATTCTATAACGGCCGAAGGCCGTTATAGAATGCACCCCCGGTCATTTGAGGAAGGGGTGCATTTAATAATATTACAGCCATGATTGACCAAAATGTCCCCCATTACAGAATGCCCCCTGTCATTTCAAGGGCAGTGGTTCTTGGCGTTACACTTCAAAGCCCATGTTCAGTGTGTGATATAAGGCACAGGTAAGCTCAAGAGACAGAAAAATCTGTTGACCGCCAGCTTGCCCCATTGGGCGAACGGGCTGAGACGTGTGTACTAATGATTTCTTTCCTTTCAGATTGTTGCTTGGTGGCGTGGGTTCGAGACCCTGTGCGGGCGTTCTATCTAATGCTATTTCATATTCATGTATTGTAGGTATAATATTGATATTGACTCTTTATGGCATTGATGACGAACTCTAGCATATATTATTATATGTACGAAACTAAGCTTCGCGTTGGAATTGTTGGGTAAAACTGATATTTTGTCATTGTAAACATTCTGTTTTATTTAGATTTTTTACTGTTTTATCAATATTTTGTCCCATGGGAGTGGGACTACATCTAGATCTTAAAACGTTTTGCTTGAAGAATGAATTAAATGCCTCAGCCCAACGTAACCGTACCCCAATCCCAACCCTTGCCCCAACCCACAACCCCAAAACTCAACCCTACCACCAAACGTAACCCTAACCCCTAAAACAACGTAAACCTAACCCCTAAAACAACGTAACCCTAAAACAACGTAACCCTAACCCCTAAGACAACGTAACCCTAACTCCTAAAACAACGAAACCCTAACCCATAAAACAACATAACCATAACCTCAAAGCAAACGTATTCAACCACTTGATCGACAAAAATACAACCACGGTAAAATGGCTAATCAGGGATAGTCATTCATTTCCATCCGCCGATTCCTCCCATTTGAAAATCACAATCCGACTGCTGCGTGGGCAAGATAAGTGATCATGTGATCTCATCATGGCGACGACCATATAATGTCAGTTGGGACTTCTCGACCTCGTCTTCCATCCGGATACTCAATTCCTGCCCAGTTTTCAGCCAGAAATACAACTCCATAAAAGTTGATGCTGTCCAGTACGCTATCTCAGATCACTTCAACAATCGATTCATTGCCAGATTCTGGAAGGCTGTGAGGTGAAATATAATCAGTTTATGGAAGCATCCATCTTATGTCACGTGACCTGGTACAGCATTACTCACAATGCACTGTATCACAAAAATAACGGCGTTCTGTGCTAGACGTTTGTGTAGCAGTACTGCGGAAGGAAACGGCTGGCTGCGCGAGACTAGTATTTCCAAGATTATTAAACCTCGTACCAACAGTCATTTAGTGGTGGCGGAGGGGGCATTCTATAACAGTGTTCACAAAACAAGGCTGTAATCGAGTGACCGGGGGTGCTCTTAAAATCATGTCCTAGTAAAATTAAATGCCCCCCAAGGCATCCTATAACAGATTTTTCTGTTATAGGATGCCCCACCGGGCACTCAATCGAGGGTGCATCTGATAATATCACACCGGGAATGAAATCCCATATGGCCCGGGCTGGATTCGAACCCGGGACCTGTCGCTTGCTAAGCGGACGTGATAACCACTAGGCTATCATCATTGGATATCAAATGGATATAAGGAAAATTTCCTTGTGTACAGCTAGCTATCAGGCTCATGAG
This sequence comes from Notospermus geniculatus, assembly GCA_002633025.1. NCBI lineage: Eukaryota > Metazoa > Nemertea > Pilidiophora > Heteronemertea > Lineidae > Notospermus > Notospermus geniculatus. The sequence continues at coordinate 305,129 of NMRB01000442.1, read as the reverse complement.
TGTGTACTTCATCAGAGGTGGCTGTAGCAACTGACAACCTCTGGATTTGGCCTCAAAGGTTGATATTTTAGTGTATTTTACTTGCAGACATGTCAGAGTTAGATTGTTATGCCAACCAGACGGTATAATGAGCACATCAAAATGCCTTTGGGGAGGTTGCCTGTAGGTTCCCTTTAAAGGGACTAGGAAATTTTTTTTCAAGCTTCGGTTATTACAAAATGCTAGTCTTTCATGATAAATTCCCACCGTCAATTCACTTTTTCAATTAAGTGTTAATTACTGGCACCCAGACAAATCAGTTATCACCACACCATGGAGCATTCACCACGTCACTGGGAACCTAATCAACATAATAGAGTACAAGCTCGCTCCATACAATACATACAGCGATAGGTTCCCAGTGACGTGGTGAATACTCCATGGTGTGGTGATGACTGATTTGTCTGGGTGCCAGTAATTAACACTTAATTGAAAAAGTGAATTGACGGTGGGAATTTATCATGAAAGACTGGCATTTTGTAATAACCGAAACTTGAAAATTTTTTTCCTAGTCCCTTTAAAATGAACAGATGGTGCTGAGCAGAGTGTAAATCACTAGTCTCGATTAAGCAACCTGACCCGTTTCAGATGTCGCTCCTCTATGCGCAACGAATTCAATATGTTTTCAGAAATAAAAAAATACCTACGTAGAAATAAATTGTTCACTTATCGGCAAACCTAATAATTTGACTCGTTCTTATAAAAACACAAGTTGTAAAATCGGTCTTAAAGCTATTCAGGAGTCAAATTCTGTTTACCACATCTGCCGTGATAAGAATTTGAGCCAATCTAAAGATTTCTCCGACTCGCCCCCCGTTCAGCCCGGTGCATATGTCACTCGATCCGGTTATTCATGTGAAACTAAGAAAACTTTTTAACAAGGGGTGCTTGAGTGCTGAAAAAATATTGAAAGGCTGAAACATTTTTGAATTGAATTTATTGCACACTTAACTTTAGTACCCGGTAAACCGGGTATGTGTTATTGTATAAGACACGGTACTTTGTGGGCACTAAGCCCAGCCGCGGACGTACCTCAGTGACGTAATGATAATAATAATAATGGCGAGTTCTTATATAGCGCTTCATAGCGTATTACGCTCTCTAAGCGCTTCACACATTATTACCCCAGCCTATGATTCAGAAACCTTTCTGTAGAAACCAAAGGGCAGCCACAATATAGCGCACACGATGGACATTTCAGGCCAGTTGAGAGTTACAGAGTGGCACGGCTGGGGATCGAACCCACGATCTTCCGATCACGAGTCCTCAGCCCTAACCATTATGCCACCGCGCTCCCCAAACGGACGTCATTACGTCATACAGATTTCAGACGGCAACGGCGATGGGGTGATATTTTGAATATTGTTTTGCTGTCATTCGCTACCAGACATGATAACAAGATGGCTACGAAATTTTCCACGTGTTTCCATTATCGAATCAGCTGAAAATATTATTTGAAATATGGAGGCGGCAATGAGGCTGAATATGACATTTAAAGTGAAAAAAAGCATTCAAAAATTGCATAAATTTTCTTTTTGAGATGTAAACTTTATTTTTCTATTCACAGTCATCATACATGTATACATAGATATACAGTAAAGTCACCTTTTATTGGTGGTGCTCAGAATTCCTGTAGGCCCTGGTTTTGAAGGTATTTGAGGGCCAGAATGGGGGGATTATGTGGTTAACTTTGTATCATGGTGATCACATTTCAGTACCAACCACACTCCACGAACTTTCTTCACAGTTCATGGTTCAGCAGTTCCAAAGAAGTACCTTTGCTGACCCACCTCCATTCTGGCCGTCAAATACCTTCAGAACCAGGACCTACAGAAATTCTGAGCACCACCAATAAAAGGTGATTTTACTGTATATATATACTATCTCCGGAACTTTAAGACCAGAATGCCAGTCAATTCATGTTCATCAACCATTCACTTCAGCGCCGTCGAGTAGAGCTCGGGGTTGATTGACCAAATTGTACAATAGGCTTTTTACTAGGGTGAATGCCACTTGCGCGGGCCTAGAAGTTCCTCATTGTCTGGTCTTAAAGTTCCGGATAGAGAGTATATACATATACACACATCTTTTAACATTTGTACACGTCTTTTTACATTTTTACGAATATGAAATAGAAATCGGGTCTCGTAGGTGAAAGACATTGCTTCCTACCAGGTTCGAACCTACGGACTCACGCATGAGGCATCAATCGCCAACACTTTTTACATTTTTACAGTAGTTGTAATATTTGAGAATACAGGTTATTTGTTCCGTCAGTGACATTATTAAAAAATTTATTGTTACGATTTTTCCAAACTACCCATTTATATTGTAATCAAATTTGCGAAATTGAGATTTTGTTTCTTTGGCATTTTGGGGTCCCAGCCAAAACATTTGTTTTCTGGGTCCAATATTGGCAATTTCATCGTTTCTAGTTTGCTTTTTTCCGCCAGTGGTTTAACTTTCCTACACCCTAGAAATAGATGTTTTTGGTATTCTTCTTCCATTTCACAGAGTTTACAGATCCCATTTCCTTTTCTATTTTTTTTCACTTTAGCATTGATGTTTATTACGTTGTGTATGCTTTTCCATTGGAAATCGTTCACATTATTTTTTTACATCTAGAGTTTTTAAGGTTTTCTCATATACGTTTCCATGGTAAAGTTTTTCGAAATTGATTATTCCAGTAAATTTTACTTTTAGGTCTTGTGTAGTTTTTCTGCATAATTAATCTAATGTCCGTGTTTGTAGCTTTTCCTAGTGGTTTCCCTTTTATTAATATTTTGCCCTGTCCATCTAGTTTTAAGATATTATTGCTTTCAAGTTTTGCTTGCTCTTCCCCATGAGTAGTTTAAAGATAATATATCACGACTTCATTGTTTACATTCAATGTTTGTAAGCATGGATGTTTCCATTATGTTATTTTGGACTTTTGGGACATGCCAACCCGCCAAAATGAATACTTTTGGAATCAACAGAATTTCTAGAGAGGCATGTCACCAACAAATTACTCGTAAGACAAAGAAAGCCTGGACATAAACAAACAAAATGTGTATAAACAATGAATTTCGTGGCCCGCGAAAATACCCGTGATACATTATCTTTAAGCCAATCTTTTGGGATGGCATTTTTTATGGACATGTATTGAGTCATCCAATTGTTTTTTGAAGTTAATTTTTCAAGTAGTTGTTTTGAGGTTATCCAAGTTGTTTTTTTTTCATTCCAAATATGTTTTATTTGTCGGATATTACTGTTTATCCAGCTTTTATAGACTGTTGATTTATTTTTCTGATTTGCGATATGATCCTCCTTCACCACTGTGACAGCAGGTGTGTGTGGGGGGGGGGGGGGGGGATACAGAGTGGTGCATTCTGAACGTGTCGTCATTCTTTCCAGCCTCGTCCCCAAGTGTCGTTTGCTTCACGTTGTCGGTCGTCGAACTGAACAACAGAGTAGACGACCCGTACTGGGGATGAAGGTGAAATCGTCTTGTCCTTAGTTCGGACATCTTCGGGACGATTTGGGTCTTCAACGACCTCGTGAATTGGCCGTCA
>NMRB01000442.1:266595-300886 GCA_002633025.1 Notospermus geniculatus | reverse complement strand
ACTATGAATGAATGCTCACCTGATACACATCCTGATAGTCAAAAGTAGCCGACAGCGGAAAATTTTGTTCACAAGTATTCCTCGTCACCGAATGTTGACGTGTCATGGCCCTATTGTGCCTTTCCTGTAGCCTCGGTCATATGATCAATACTCAATGAATGGACAATAGGCCTACTTAGGCATTTACCCCATTGTGACACCTGGAGACCACTATACCCCAATACGCAATAACTTCGCCGAGAAAAAGGACTCGAATACACACAGTGGACCGCTGGCCTAGTGGAAAACGCGCCGGTCTTCCAAGCCGAAACTTTGAGGTTCGAATCCGGATCCGGGCTATTCCTTTTTTCATTTGAACACTTTTTCAGTACGGTATTTCGCTTTTCTAACATGTAGACCCACAGGCACATGCACTTACAGCGTTGATCACTACTTGTTGGTGGTCAGGACGCAAATAAGGTGCTGCCACCTACATGCTTCGGTACTCTATCATGTTTGGAGTCCCACTAAAACATGGCGGATGTCCCAAGTTATTTCAGGTATGGCCCGCGCTGTGGCGCGGGCGTTTTTTAAAAACGTGCGAGGCCCTGGTTTTATGCATGCAGTTCAGCTTTAATGAATACAAGCCAACACGATTAAAATCGACCATAGATTTACATCACCACGTGCAATTTGCTGCCCGATACCCACCAATCATGATGCAGCAAAATTTGACTTGTACATTAAAATCAATATAAAACAGATGCTGAATTAGTCGAAACTTGACTAGAAATATCCGCACTTCCACACCTAAAGCCACAAGTCAGGGATCTGCTGAACGCGTTGAAACTGCTCTTGTCTCCTTTCGCCTTCGTTCGAACTAGAGTGAAGGTAAGTCTTGATGCCGGATTTTCGTTTCGCTAAAGCGAAACGCAACGTGGCCAAAGTCTTGTTCATTCCGTACCGATTGGCTTTGGAACAAAGCTTACTGCTTGATCTCGCTACTCGCCCTTCTGAAGCCACTTTTGGGGCTAAAGGTAGGCCTACCCCTCTTTAGTTTTCACTCAATGCGGAAGAAGGTATGGGGCCACTCCACAGATCATCGAAGATTTTGCGGGCAGCACACCACGCCAACTCAGGCGTTATCATGCGATCTTTGACTCCAGGTACAAAAATCCTGAAAAAACATTTCATCAAACAAAACGAGAGCTCTTCGCCATCCGTGTTTTACCAGTCTGACACAAGCGAGCGATGATCAGTATCATATAGATTTCCTCACTTTTTTTACAGAATGGCAAGATTCATTCTCTTGTGCGTTTTGCTGCTGGTGACGCTGATTGAAATAAGTGGGCATAGTAAGTGTTAACCTAGCACCAATGCACTGCACTTTTTAATCCTCTTGTAGACTGAGTAGGCCTACACTCCACAGATCTGGCAGCACACATACAGTCTATGAGATCAACTCAGTGAGATCATCGAACTGGCTTGCTCCTTGCTGGTGTGCTACATAATCGTCGTTCAATGGCACTGACTTATCGGAAAGTGTGCCGCACGTGTACAATGCAAATGGCGTAGCACCACAGCAGCACGCCGCGATTTCATCTCGCACAGGTCCCGCGCCCTCATCTCAAAGGCACTTATTTCTCTTTTTTTTTAAATTTTGGAAATCGCCAGTTTCTGTGAGCCATTTAGCAGACTTAACTCATTGACGCCCACCGAGATAACTCGGTATCAGTTAGGTGCCCGACACTAACGCCCCCTCTCTTAACCGCGAATTTAGAGACATTTTTTTCAAAAATCGAGCAAAAATACTTTCGAATCTGGCTGTGTCACTGGGATCGACATTGTTGGAAAGAGCTTTTGCCATACTATAGGCCTACTTGTTCAGTTGGCACGCCACAGCACCGTGAAACATTATTTGAGGAAATTAGTTGTACGCCAGTGTGCTTAAAACTGGTCCTGTGGAATGGCAGTGCTCGCCTGTTCAAAACCCGGCTGAGCGTGGTTTCATTGAGGGGTTTCATTGAGGATCTAAATTACGAGCGTGGTCCTGCCTATGTATGGTTAAAAACATCGCTTCGGAGTCATATACGGTTAAGGAGTAATCACAAAATAACTAGACCCATGTTTTTTTTCGAATAATGGTCAGGCTTCAAAGATTTAAAACTCGCAAAGATCATGTTTACCGTACTGCAGATATTAACTCGTTATGACATGGCTCGCCGAGACAATCTCGCTGATTTTTCTTATGATGTGGCACTAGTACGTGTATACCCCTGATTTGGTTTGAAAATCGTGTCTGTGAGCCGTGTCGCAGATTTAAAACTCGCAAAGATGAGTTTCGTTACCGTAGCACACATACTGTATCCGATGTGTTTAGTGGCCGCGGCCGGGAAGATAGTCTTGCCTTGATTTTCTAATTACACACGTTCCCGGCAAGTTGTAAAGTACAATCTAACAAAAAGGGCCCGTAGTAGTGAATGATACGCAATCCTACAAAGGGTCATGTTCGACAACTACCTCGGGATGGGGATCGCTTTTCATTTATGGGAAAAACCGGCATGGGACGTCTGACCAATGTGGTTATGTAAAGCTTGGTTTTAAGGAGATTAATTTTGTTGCGCCTATGCGCTCTACTTGGTGGCCGGGAACGTGTATAATTAGAAAATCTAAGCACGACGATCTTCCCGGCCGTGGTCACTAAACACATCGGATACAGTAGATTTTAGCTCACATATATGGCGTACAGCTGATATCAGTGAGCTTGTTGTACTATGTAGCTTGCTATCAGCTAACTACTTAGGCGGTAAGAAAAAAAAGTGGAAAATAAGAAGTGGGAATTTCGGCACTTTTGAGCGAATTTTCAAATTTCTCAAATTATAGAATTTTTTCCCATTTTGACAAATTTTCGTAAAATGACATGACATTTTGTCTAGCCGGGCGATATTTCTCAAAATTTTAAAAACAAATTATTTCAGGAGTGCAAGCGCCCACTTAGGGCATTATAGCTACTCATCAAATAATACTGGGCGATATTGAGGATATGTAGGAGGAAACCGGAGCCCCCGTAGAAAACCTACGATGTCGAGGAGAGATCGCCGTCTCTACCACATAAAGCCACTTGCACGACCTGGGGATCGAACCCGCGACCTCAGTGGTGGCAGGCGCCGATGTTTCCACTGCGCCACCCCGACAACCCAAAATGGGAAAAGTTCACCCCAATTTGAAAAATTGGAAAGGTCGCACAAAAGTGCAAACTTTTCCGCTTCTTTTTTTCCACGTTTATTTCTTACTCCGACATATTGTGCTGCATTCAGCCTCACCATCAACTAGAAGTATTAGTTTATGGTTTCATCTCATTTTCGTGTCTAACTGTCTTCGAGCGGATCGCACGGGACGCTAGGCCACGTGCTTACCGCCAGAATCTAGAGTCCTGTGTCCCGCTCGGTCCCCACCTCTGCAAGTTTCTCAAAAGTGTATATCTGTGATGGTAAACTAGCAAGGTAAACTAACAGGTTTGTGTTTGAACATAATGTTTTTAGGTGTGAGGTTTTCCACTCGAGAAAGCTTAATTGTGGAGTTGCAGAATTACTGTAAAACACGGTCATTGATATGTTTTTACTGTAGCACACATAGAGGGCTTGCAGGGATGATCTCAGTGAGTTTTCCGTATTTATTCAGCCTCACCATAAATTAATAAAATTATCAGTTTATGTTCTCACTATAATTTTCGGTTCCTCTCTCTGCACCTTTCTTAACGGAAAAATGCATAAATTGTACATTTACAGGGTAATCTAAACTTGTATGAATTTGAATATAATTGTTTTACATGTAGGTGTGCAATTTTGTGAGCACCATACGAGAACGATTAGCTGTGGGAGTGGATATAAAATCAGAGTCACCTCTGGATGGTATGGTCGCAGGGATAAATCGGCATGCACTACGAATGGTTGGCAACGAGCCTTCATCGCGGGTTGGTGTAACTCGGACGAAGCTTTGCTATTAATGAGATCCAAGTGTGACAACAAGCGGAGCTGTAGCCTCAAGGCAGCGAACGGAATACTTTCGTACAAGGATCCGTGTCCTTTGACGATCAAAGTCGCCGCAGTTAACTGGAACTGCGTATCAGGTGAATCCACATTTTTTCTACAAGAACCTCCCAGTGAATTATACGTTGGCTGGGAAAGGACACGAATTTTGTTTTCAAAGAACGAAGTTTTTTTTATCTCAGGCGCCTGGCATACTAACTCAAGCGCCTGACTTAAATACTATCAGGCGCCTGAGTTATTAAGTCAGGCGCCGGTGTTAGTAAGTCAAGCGCTTGAGTTAGTAAGGCAGGCGCTTGAGATAAAAAAAAAATCGTCATTTGAAAAAAAAATATTGTGTTGTACTTTCCCAACCACCGTAGGTGTAGTTGGTCCTCACTTTTCCTTCTTCACTCTTCACTTTTCAATTTCCCTCTCTCGCTCTATTTTCACTCTTACTTTTCAATACCCCTCGCCCTCTCTCTATTTTCACTCTTCTATTTTCATTTTGGCCGGGTTTATTTGGCAAGCATGCTTGCCAAACAGTTCCCTTTTTCGTCCTTATTTAGCAAGCATGCTTGCCATCTAATGCTGTAAAATGTCCCTATTTGGCAAGCATGTCACGCCCCCCTAATGAATATTAATCAGGTGCTTGCCATATTATTCAGCACGTTCGGTTATTGAGCAAGCAAATACATGTACCGGTATGCAAATTGTTTTGGAGGAAATTTTAACCTATCCAGGTGCAAGCAAGGTGTGTGTGTGTGGGGGGGGGGGCACAATTACACAGAGTAAAAACTTGATGTTCATGTTGTACTTTTTGAGAGGCACGGCGCTGATTTTAAGCAGGCGGGGCGATAAATATGACTATTTTTATCTGGAACTTACTTAACGGGACCCAAACAACAATATTCAAGTCAAATTCAAGTCAATGGCAACCAGACCTATGAACATTGCCTACTGTGGCCAATAATGAGGCCACCATCCGGCAGTCGTTTGTTGGCACCCTCGACTGTTCGACTGTTGATATGCCTTTTCCGAGATAAAAGGAAAAAAGAAAACAAGAGAAAAGGGAAAAATAGAAAAAAAGAAAAAACCACGAGTGAGACAACGCGAGTTTCGAACATACGACATCCTGTGCACTACGCTAATCAACTGACTGCAGATGGGCGGAGGATATTTGTTACCTGGTTCAGGGCAATGCGTGCAACTCGACGTTTAAGCCAAACTTCGCGTACTGTTTGGCAAACCAGGCTCGATAAATGAAAATTTTCTTCTGAAAATCGCTTGCTGGTGGCTCCCTACTGCAAGGCACCCTCCACCACACGCCACTGTCTCCCATGCCAGCTGCTCAGCGCTGCATAATTAATGAGCTAGACGTGCGTCCAAGACTACGCTTTTACTGCATACACTGCAGTTAGCTGTGCAAATAAACAGTTCGATGCCTTTAACGCCGTCTTAATCTTCGTTGGAGGCATAGCCTGCTCTCAATCACAACTTTTCGGTGCTTTTTGCGACGGCGGCGAAGGCGAGTCGGAGGACTCCATCTTGGTCTACCGTTTGCATAATTAATGGCGTCTAATTAGGCCTTAATTTTCATTGGTCCATACTGATCGGTGGTCATGAATATTCACTAATGTTGGCTTGCCATTTAAGACTAATTTCTGTGTATTCGGCAAGCATATGCTTGCCAAATAACCACTTCCTTTCAGGCTTTTTCACTCTTCATCCCTCATAGGCCGATTGGGAAATGAACGACACGCGGTGGTTTACAAAGACTTTAATTTCAGCTCGACCACTTTTTAGCTTCGCTGGGCGAGTATTCGCCAGCGAAGCTTATGCTATGATGGGAGAAATCTCCTATCCTGCTGTAGATTTCCTGTGTATTTCGCCGGAGTACTTCTCGGACACTGTGAGCTGGAATCGGCGTAATGCCAGTTCTATTAGAATTTTGATGGCAATGCCCAGATGCAGAGACGATGACCGAAATGCACACTTCTGTGATAGGTATTCTTGCGCCGCCATTATAGTTCGTATTGATCGACGCAAGTAGGCCATATCAAGAAATTTCTATTCAAATGTCCCATTTGGCGACAGAGCTATAAATAGCGTTCTGGTGCTTTTTAAAGAATCGCGACGTCACACACGACAGTGGCTAGTCCATTTCCACGCAGAGGAAATAGACCTCAGTTACTGCAAGCATTTTACATTGTCATGAAAATTAATAGAAGAAAGTGCATGAATAGCGGTCACGCATGCCAACGCAACTGGCACAGAATTCGCCTGTTGTGGAATTCCTCGGTGAGTTCGCGCATGCGCAAAGTCCTCAACATGATAAACATGTCAAAATGTTTAAACAAAGAGGCAGTCAATTTGGTTGACCGATCACAACAGGGATAAGCTGATTTGCTTTTTGAATATCACACCTTATTGATGGCGTTTTTACCGGTTACATATCTATAGGAAACATATGGCAGGCTGATATTGTTGGAAACCCCTGTCCTGAGGAGCGGATTGACCCCTATTTCTATTTATTTCTGTGGTGTTTTCGCAACAAATCTTTTCATTGGCAAGAAAACCTTTCAGAGCTCGGCCTTCTGTGACGGTCCTATGAATTCTAAAGGCTTTTTGTGAGTGCGAATTTTACGATCGTTTTCATGCAGCGAGTTTACTTTCAATGAGCATTTTATGCACAAACGTCGGCCGTAAAGCTCAGTTAATAGACAGATTGCCAAAGTCGGCCATATTGGGCCAAAAGGCAATAACAAACACTGAATGTACAGTGAATGTACACCATTGATATACAGCATGTTTTAAAACCTGCAATTTACCCAAAACTTTCATAAAAAGTTACAAAATAAACACCTCCTCAGCAGTGCTACATGTGTTATGAACCGTGCCCAGGCCCAAATGTTTGCAGATATTTCCCACAAAAAGTTTTAAAAGACTTTTATTATGCCCGTTTTATGCCGAACCTCAGCTCCAGGTGTGTTAGTCCTATCCCACAGTGTGGAATCATGATGATTCACAAACCTGGACCCAAGGTTGGTTAAGCAACAAAAGTCTGTTTTTTCTTTTCTGAATTACTATTTTACCAAAAGTAAGCCAAGGCTTCGTGCATATTAATGTATTATTACTGATGGTTATGTTATCTGAGACATTTTCATGGCAAACTTTCATGTTTTTGCACATTTTAAAACATGCTGTACATCAATGGTATACATTCACTGTACATTCAGTGTTTGTTATTGCCTTTTGGTCCAACATGGCCGACTTTGGCAATCTGTCTATGCATTGGGAGCACGCCACCTGGCGTCGATTCGGTGAAAATGAGACAAATTTCTTGATATGTACAAGTGAATAAATTTCGTGTTCCGCCGTGACTGTTTATTATTGATGGTCAATGGTGACAGCAAACCTATGCGCTGTGCATGTGCAGTGACGATCAACAACTCGTTGCCTGTAACACTTCCGGACGGCTGCTCCAGTGGCGGAGGAATCGTACTGTCTGACATGCATTTCAATGTTAGGCACGGCGGATAACCCGAGCCAGAATTATGGGGCGCCCAAAATAGGCTTTGAAACAAGTTTACATAACAACAAAAACAAAACTTTTCATAGTTTAACTAAGTTTTTCTGTGCTGGTAATGACGAATTACAACAAAATTCCGGAGAGAAATGAAGTTGGTTCACCTGCCTTGTTGAGCCGCCTGACATTTTTTTGATGAACCTGATTCACACCGATTCCGTTGAGGCCGGGCTTAGCCATCCTCAACGAGGTGAATGTTCGACTGCCGAGGACAGTAGTGGAATAGTGGACTAGGCTACAGTGTAGTACATGTAGTAGAAAACCTACCGTACTACAACCTGCAATATTGTTTACACCAACTACTCAGACCACACCGGTAATGAGGAACCCGCGTGCCGGAAATCCCGACAGGTCGGCGCTGCGAGCAGTGCGACCGAAACGACGTCATTGACGTCGTTTTATGTGTTGACGTTACATCATGAAAAAATCTACTGTACATTTTCTACAGGAATAATGAGATAATGACGTTGCCATAATCGCCATCTATCTCTTCATTTTAAGGAAAAAAAGCACCGCAAAATGCAGATATTTTCATCTGCTACAAGATGGTGTAAATTTTAATGCCAGGCGACCGAAACAAACGGGTGCTTTTCACGCCAGAAATAAATGGAAACAACGTTAGAAAAAAGAAACTTCGGTCGCACTGCTCACAGCGCCACGTAGTGACGTTAGTTCCTCCGGTTCTCCATTCAATCAGCCCCAGTGAAGCTCCCATGCCGCCAGGCGTCTAGTTGTTACTTTTAATAATGCCTACACCGGCTACAGAAGGTTTCAGTCCGGCTTTTCGTGTGAAAAAGTCCTCTGGCCACTTGTATAAGGGTCAACGGACTGTAAAATTAGTTAGTTGGTTTCAGAAAAGGTGTCATCCTCGGTTTCTCACAAGGTATTCAGGGACTCAACGTGAATGTGTAATACAGTTTGAAACCTTGACGCTAGGTGGCGTTATTTCGTTCCTACATAACGCCCCTAGTACAGGTGGTAGGTTTCAATCTTGAAGGTAGTGCAGATTACCACATTTTGGTAAAGGTTTTTAACAATCGTGTAGATCGAACACCGTCCTGATTAAAAAATAGTAGGACAGACGCAAGCAAATGCATAAAACCATCATGGCGCCCGCTGGTCTATATTTAGCTCGGCGTCGGTCTATTGCTCTTGGAGCTGTAGAATGACGTCACTGGCCGGGAATCCGGCATAGATCATTTGCTTTCACCGGTCTTCGAATGCAAGCTGCCCAGAAGACCGGGTACCAGTCTAACAATCCTGAAGAGGCCAAGTCGTTCCAACACCAACCCAGAGGAATCTGTGCTGCAGATGTAGGGTTCAAGGCAAATATTTTCCGACTAAAAGGATTTTGTGTTGATAACAAGTGGTATTAGAAATGAACTGAGAACTAAACATAAAGAAGTGTCTGTTTTTCTGATATGAAGCACTTTTAACATGAAAATAGTTCCGAGAAAGGGAAGGACAAGATGAAGGCCGCCGATATGGACGATAATAGGGAGGTTTCGAAATCAAACGATAAACGTAAACGTTAACGACAACTTTATTTTTGTACCGAAAATGCAATGCAAAATCTGGTTAATGTGTAGTATGAAAAGTAACGTTGTCGTAAAGTTTTGGTTTATCGTTTGATTTCGAAACCTCCCCATTAAGAAAGCAAAAGCCTGCCTGTTGTGCGGTCTAGATAAATCCAGGCTGGTCAACCTGAAACATGCAATGTATGGGGAGGTTGGAACTGTAGATCTCTTCGTCCAGATTTTTCATTTGATGAACTGCAGGTGGAATTCCGTCGTCGTATTCCTCCCAGTATGCATACACCAGATCAGGTTGTGATTAGGCCGACTTAACAAATTACACATGCACGCGGCAAAATCCAAGATGGTGGCCTTCCACCTATGCTAGTGGTTAAATGAGGTACGATATTTCGCCGCTAGTCTCGAGTGTGTACAGTTTGTTGAACCATACGTTGTTTTGGGGATGGAAATTTGGCCTAACATCGTTGCCCCTGAATGCTGGCGAGGTTGCCTCATGTGAGATGTGAATACTAACGGTATAGATCCAGCACCTTTCGTTCTTTATCTTCTTAATTTGTTACTTTGTCACTCATCAAGAATGAACCTATTCATTTATCGACTCGGGGATAAAGGGACATGATTTTTTGGGTTATGCGGGTAGTAGACTTTCTGATGTTGATGTAAAAAATCATAACGATGTCAGTGTAATAGGGAGGTAAGAAATTAACGTTAAATGAACTTTACGACAACGTTATTTTTCATGCTACACATACACCAGATTTTATATTACACTTTCGGTACAAAAGCAACGTTGTCGTTAACGTATACGTTGATAGTTTGGTATCTTAACCTCCCTAATACCAATGTTGATATGATGCGATGATTTTTTTCGTTCGTCCAAACGGCTTTTTATATCAAATTATTTGATAGGCTGCAACGTTTGTTTCAGTTTGTGCAAACTACCAAAAATGGGACGGCGGAAGGTGTGTCGAGCGCTGCGCTGCACATGATCGTTGGGACGGTAACCGGTGCGTGAATCGTTGCCCAGGACGGGAGTGGGTTTCCGGAAGATGCGTTAATAAATGTCCATCACACCAGCGTCGACAGGGTTTCGGTTGCGTTGATAGATGCCCAGCGATCCAGCGATGGACGGGAAGCGGATGTGTTAACCGTAAGTTGATACGATGTTCGGGGATTCCACGTTAAGCCCCCGTCACATATCCACTCCGGGGTCCGTACGGCGAGTAAAAACAGACAGATTGCCCCTGGTCCCCGGGGAATGAAAACCATAGAAATGAAAATGAACATGAAAATGAAAATGAAAATCGTAATGGACCCGTTTTATCTCTAAATTCCACGGCAAGCCGCTGGGTGGGGAAAATCGTACGGGGCCCGGTGGATATGTGACGGGGGCTTTAAGACTGATCCCCGACCTTATTCGGTGTCACTCACTGCATTCAGCCACACTCAGCAAAAATCGCGACAGTGGATCACCCGCTTTAGAGCTGCGTTTCTTCTCCAAAGCGCCAATATTATTTTACGTGGAATTACAATCCGGCATAGAATGTACATGTACTTTAAGATAACGGCTGATGGTCAGGATCTGGGACACAGTTTAAAATTGAATGGGCTACTTGTTTCAACCATGCATGGTTGTAAATACCGCGGAGACCCAAAAGTAGTTAGCTAAATACGAGTAAAGACTGACGTCATGGCGTCTTCCGGTCGGATTGGTGGGAACGCCGCCTTGCGTCCAGCCTCGTCCTCAGTCATCGCGTACCTGCGCATCTCACAGGGTGGGATTCTGGTCTCGTAGCGGGCAGAGCCTCTCCATATACCGCGAGATTTCGCAGCGAGGGCGACGGGAACCAGGCTGTCTTTGCGTCATGCAGGGACCGGTAAAGTTCGGTATTTCTTCCCTCAACAGGCTCAAGCTTTCCAATGCTGTACGAATGTGTGTAGGTTTGGGAATGATTTTTTTTCTTGATTTTCTAGGATGTAAGGATCCTCAGGTGTGGACTGCGGGAAAGTGCAAGGACCGTAAGTTGGGTTTAAACGGAATTAGTCGTGGCAGTCAAAAAATGATACCAAAAATAATTTCGCGGCCCGCGACATTCAGTTTCAAATTTACGAACTTTTATATTTTAGTGAATTACATCATTAGAAAGGCCTAAATGTGCAGTTGATAGCGTGCTAAATGGTATCAAAAAAAGAACAAGGCCATGGCAGTCGTACAATCATCGTCGTCGTCGTCGTCGTCATATAGGCTTATGGCCCCATGTGGGCCTTCGCCTTTGTCATTAATATTTACAAACTTTAACATTGGTGCGCATGTTCTGCGGTGGTGCATGTCGTGATTATTTGTTAACAGTAGCAGCGGCCCGGTGCGTATGTACACCCCTCCGCATTAATTTATCTACACCTCAATTTTTTGAATATCTTGTGAACAAATTGACCAAATTTTATCGGGATTGTGTTATATAAAATTTCCATGCCTTGGTCACATTGTTCCAACGGTTTTGAGTGTAATCAGCTGTCAAAAAATGGCTGTAAAAGTCAACTTTTTAATTCTCAACTGAAGTTTTTTTAAAACACCGGGGAGATAAAGATAGCCATTTGTTAAACACTACTGTGGATGTTCTTGGTAAATTTATTCAGCACTTTTGATGATATGGACGTTTTTCAATGGCTTTCAAAGGCCAAATTCATGAGACTAAGTTTGACTTGTGCCATAGTCAGTAAGCACCCAATCGCAAGGCTTATTTTGTAAAGACCTTATTCATAGTCAATTGGCTTATACCTCGTCCGAGAAAATTTTGTGATCGCCCGAGTAACTTTTCCGATTCTTCTAATCTTTCATTGTTCCTCTAGCGAGGTTGGATGTAGGCGTAATAGTGAATGACTGACCTAAGGCCTACTAGGTATCCTTCACGAGGAAACGTATAGACGGACGTATACCAGACGGATAACCTCAACTCGCCAATTACTAAGTTTCGCCGTAACATTGCATGAAGTGCATTATCTAGGGGGCGTGATGTCTCCGCCTTGGCGAGTTTGCGACCTTAAGATGACTTATGCTGTAAGTCGTCAGACCTCATTAAATTCCGGTGTCGTGATTGGCCATATGCTAATATTCCATACTTAATCATGTTCACCACAGCGCGGTAGTACTTCGTAGCTGCCAGTGTCGACATACAACGCGACTATAGCTGAAGGAATGAATGAATGAATGGTTTTGTAAGTTTGCATTTTCCCGTTCTTTTTGTAGGCCTTTTCTGTTCTATTTTGGGTGCCTTTCTCAGTACCTTTTAAGGTTCTTCCTCCATCTTTCAAGCAATGACAGCCAAGACTTAGCTCTCCCCCTTGAATGGGTGCGGTTATTCATAGCAGCCAGTGGATAAAGAAGATTATTTGGGAAGATGTCTAAGTTCCGGGGGGGGCTTACATCGTGTACCGGGTACCTCCCAGACGTGATCAATACGCCCAAATAAGCCTTTTGAAAAATTAAAGAAAATGGTGAATTCGGGAAAAAATATATACCTTATATGTAGTTCACCAATGCAAATAGTCTTGGTCAGCCAGCCGCTGTTTCGAATCTGGGGATCGAACAAGCGTCTGGGTCATAACGCCACTTTTTCTGTTACGAGCAGACCAAGATCCTGGTCTCGATGCTGATTGGCTAATCAGGGACAGAGCTAGTCATTCATTCCCATCCGCCGATTCCTCCCATTTGAAAATCACAATCCGGCTGCTGATTGGNCAAATTTTTGGAACATTGACCTTTATTTGATTAGCAGTCAGAAGCAGACAAATATCCAAACTTCTTTTTCATATTATGCAAGAAAGGACACCAGTGTATCTAAAAACTGGCAAGAAGTTACAATCAAACCCTGCTTTCTTGTTCTTTTTGAACACTTTTCTAGGTAAACATGGGTTGGAAATGTCACGGGTGGGACATTTTGAGCATGTTTTTTCATTCTGTAAGCCAGACAGATTAATGCAGCGCAGTGAAATGTGGTTTTCCAACAAGGTCTTGGTCCACTAGTGTAGGCTGCAGAGGCATTTAAATCTCCAAGGATTACATAACCTATTTCTAGCGTGGAACATGCCGTCGTACAGATTTTACGAGATTGGCCCACATGCAGTCAATGGGGAACCAGCACACTAAAGCCTGCCATACGGGAGCTTCCTGCTTACGGAAAAGTTCATTCGTGGCACTTGCCTTAAAGGCCCTCTAGTCCGAAATGTAAACATTAAGGTTTGTTTATTTACATGGTTGATCATGGTTGTTATTTTCCTTCGGACAGGTGGCAGCACCGTGTATACCAAAACAAACGCCGAATCGGTTAATGTCGTCCTGGGTATAACAGAAATATACCCAGGTTCAATGTCGTCCCACAAAACTATACCCTGGGTATAGTTCGATCTACAAAAGTATACCGAGGATTGGATACAGCACCTGAAGACGAGATTGTTCTTGCAAAGCTTACCTATATTCCCGTAGGTAAATAGGTAGTAAGCTTGTCCCCAGTTTTACCCACGGTTCCAGGTAAACATTACCTCCAAAAATAAGAAAGACGCCTGAGAATACCCACAGATAGGTAATATTGTCAGGTATTACCCTTTTCTGTGGTAAAATCGAAATTGCCGATGGCATTGCTTCATTTCCTATCAATCTGGGATCAATAAATCAAAACTAAGCATTGGGAATTTTTCTTTGAAGTGGTCTTCAAGCAACTGGGAAAACACAGACAATCAATCCTGTTTTTTCCACCATTTCTAGCCATCGAAAAAAAACATTGTTTCAAATTAATGGGTAACAGTTGACCAAAATTATTTTTCTTGTTGCTGTTATCAATAACTTCACATGAGATATAATATGTGCGAATTTGAAGGTAATCGAAGTCACCGTCTCTGAGATACACACTTTGTGCAGGTTAGTTTGTTAGGTGCTCATCCCCTTTACCGGCGGGGACTGTTCCAGTTTTACAGTGTAGGCTATAATCTTGTGAAAGTGAGGGAGTTGCTGGCTTGGCTTGTTCGTGACTTATGCAGCATTGCAGGCGTAGGCTGATGGATGGACACGCCCAAAGGTAGCAATACCGGTACGCGGTAGGGCTAGATTCCAGAGCAGGCTTCAGCCTACATACTACATGTGTGTGTACAACCATTTTCTATAGGCCCCTATCCAATCCATATATCACCATTTGATCACCACCAGTCTGATCTCTCTGACTGCATGCAGCCGGCATGCAGCAGCTACCATCAGAGCTGCATGGCATGGGCATGAGCATGAGATGATGATAAGACTATGCACGTGATCGATGCACTACCGTAGACATGGTAGAAACAGCACTCAGTATGCTCAGTCTCTCACTCCCGGCAGCAGCAGCATGGCAATGGCTGGCGCTGGGATTGCATGATTGGGAACCCGTTATTTTACAAACAAGCACCTTTTTTCATGACCCACCGCCTGGTGATGTGTCCGTACCGAATGTTTTATGTTCCTGAAAGGTCCTTGCTTGTTTTGCCGACAGTAGCAAAATTTTCACACGTACCGATTTAACCAGGCACTGCAGTTAAGTGGTCTCAATTCTATATTACCGGTATTATAAATTTATTTAGTGTTAATAAAGAAACACATTTACAGAAAGGAAAAGAACAATTAAAACTTACTCATGTAGCCTACTCATCATGGAGGTCTAGGTAGGCATTTTCCTAACTGTCATGAAATCAGCTGCAAATAAAGTTTGTGCACAACCAATCAATTATATATTTGATGACGTTAAGCCCCATTTAGACGATCATAGCCTACTTTGTTCAAAGTTTCATCATACATTTGTATGACGATGTTCGGGGGGAAATACATCAGGTAAATGGGAATTTGAACATCTGCGAACAGGTGCGAACATGTTGGATGATCTCCGAGCATGCACGTTAGTTAATTTGCACAAATGTTGTAGGCCTACGATGTTCAAGCTCTAACCAATCACATCCAGTTTTTTGGGTCACATGATAGTCACAACCTTTATTTAGAAGTTCCTCAAAGGGCCCGACATCCATCCTAAGAATGTTTTTGTAGGATGACTGGTCTTCAGCCCTCTGTTCCTTCAGATGTGAATGATATATATGCCCAAAATCTCTCGCCTCTGGATCCATTGCTTAACCGGGGTCATCCTTATGTGTCCCGGGTTCTATGCGTCCCTAAAGACAGTTATTTTTATGGAGGGTTCTATATGCGTCCCGGGTTCTATGCGTCCCTAAAGCAGTTATTTGTATGCAGCGTTCTATGTGTCCCCGGTTCCGTGTGTCTGCCTCAGTTATGATTAACCTTATGATCGCCATTTTATTCTCAATTGGAGTCGACAAACTCATATTTTAATCATCATGGATAAAAAATAACATAGCTAAAATAAAATAATCAGCATTAGCATAAGTGAACAATTTGTGAGCATAAGGGGGCTTCCAAATTCTTCACATTTAATGATGTTCCCACTATTATAATATGTATCAAAATTCATAATAATTTTGTCCATTGACTCATTACCAGATTCTTTTCTTCAGCACTGTATCTCCTGCATTTTGGAAGATTAATTAATTTTACAAAAAACACGTAATTGTTGGTATGTATTGAATATGAGTAATTTGTGGGTAGATGGGCCGTGAAACTTCTGCTTTTCATCGTAGAAAACTTCTGCTTTCCATCGTTCTACACGTTAATGCTAACGCTTATTTATTTTAGTTAATACGTACTTCATCCATGATGACTAAAATATGATTTCGGCGACTCCACTTGAGAATAAAATGGCGACAAGGTTAATCATAACGGAGACAGACACATGGGAACGGGGACACATAGAACCCTGCATACAAATAACTGCTTTAGGGACGCATATAACCCGGGACACAAAGAACATGGGGCGCATAGAACCCGGAACGCATAGAACCAAGGACGCAAAGAACCTGGGACACATAGAACCCGCTCCCTGGGACACATAGGTACGCTCCCGGTGGAAAAGTGATTTCCCTCCAAATCTTCCGAAACATTCATGAACAACCTTGGACAAAAGTCATGTGGTGAAAACCAGTGGTTGAACTTCATCATACAAATGTTGGATGAAAATTTGAACAAACGTATGATCGCCTAAATGGGCCTTTAGGCCTATCCACTTCCCTGTGTAGCCCCTTATACACATATATGACCATACGTGGAAATTACGTCGAACGGTATTCGCACGCATTCCACTTTTTCTCGTTGCTCACGTTCAACTTTCCAAACTCGAAAGATCTCGGAAGCATTTAAGAAATGCACGTGATCACACTGTCGCTAGCAAATTCATTGACAACATGAAATGATTAAGCATCCACTCTAGTCAGCTGACTTGTGAGATAATGGTGGGCATGGTCTTTGTGTAGAATTGCGAAGTGTCGGTTCTTTGTACTAATAGCAACTATTGTGATATCTCCGGACCCCTGTCCCCAGGGATAAATGTCCTGACCGGACTACTATTCCTAGCCTTCATAAGAGGTGAAAGCGGACTATATTCCCTATATGACTATATCACCTGTCACAACAGTGACAGTAATCGTGGTCCCCCTGATAATAAAGTCCGTTCAGTCATGAATTCCTTTATTGTATGGCGATTCAATTCATTCAAGTATAAAATGTGGTTGAAAACCAACACCGCCGTCAACCGCCTTTGTGGTGTAGTGGAACGGCAGAGGTCTGCTGCGTGGAATGCTCCGAGTTCGATCCCCGTGCTGATCCTTTTTTTTCTTTTTGCAATTTAACGTCTAGCTGGCCAAAGGGTGTTACATAAATTTTTTTCCCCATAATCGAGCTTGTGTTCCATTGACAAATTCACTTCACAGGCTAGAAAACGCAAGCTCACAGTTGAACCAAGCCAGGTATTCTTACCTACCGAGAACAAGAACGAGGCATGCTCAGATAACCAGAAACAGAGCATCAGATGAGCGGCGGCAAGAAACTAAGGATTTTTTTGTATCATTTCAAATATTTGTCCGTGGCGGTTATATGATGCGGGAGACATGGTCCCCCAGACGCTGTGAACTAGTGATTGCAGTCCGGCGGACTACTTTGTCACGAAATTATAGTCCCGTGGACAACTACTCCTAGGGATGAATGTCCGCCGGACTATATCCTCGTGGGGATATGGTCCGTGGACCATTATTCCCAGGGACGTTTGTCCATTGGACTTCCTTTCCTAGATGTGATAGTCCGGCAGACTATTGACCCTGATCGTTCTTCTCACATGAAGACAAGTGATACTTCTGTAGTATCTGATGATGGACATTAGTGTTCATGTGACATTTTGATTTCAAATGTCCCCAAATGAAATTTAGACACGATTTATCAACATGTCTACATGTAGACATGTTGATAAATCGTGTCTAAATTTCATTTCACCAAAGATCTCCCCTCCAACTGAAATACATGTATGTATTTCAGTTGGAGGGGAGATCTTTGGTACCGAGTAGTCAAAGTTCAAAAAGGCCCGTCAATATTCATGTAACGTTAGCATTGAAAACATCAAAGACAACGGAACATGTACTAGCGAAAAATGGACATGTTTGTATAGCAGCCCTGGGTCAATGCATGTCGATTGAAACTGTACGTCGACGAGTAATTTGCATCAACAAATCCAATAGCTGCATTATCTTCAAACCTGTTTCTTTTTGTTTATTCATTGTCGGGTTAACACACTCACTTTTCCCTGCTTTTACCTGCAGGGGCTTTCAAATGGACAGCCATGTTGAACGAAAACAATGCGTTTGGTAGCCATGTTGGAAGAACAACAATAGTAAACTTCTATTGTCCTCCAATGGCTGCCCATTGCAAAGCCTCTATAGGACACTCATCACTGGGAACCGCCCCAGGTACCATAGTCCACCCCGGACAATTATTCCTGGTGCCAGGAATGTGATACCCAGTGATGATAGTCCGCCGGACTATGGTCCCTAGTGTTGGATGACCCCCGGACTATAATAACTGGGACTTATAGTCCCCGGACTATACCGTCAGGGGACTATATCAGCTACTACACCTGTACCGACTAAAAGAAAGATCTACGGTGGAATGGGAGCGAGATAGGTATTAGCAGAATCCCCAGTTATTTAGGCGCACTAGCAAAGATTGGGTGCGGTTGAAGAAAATTTGTCTGGCGCAACTTGCAATATCTTGATACCTGCGTCAGCCGGGGCCCTTACACTGGGGCAGCTCGAAAAGACGGATTCGACGGATTCTTGTAAAATGAAGCATATAATCACTTTTTATATGCATTAATCTTTTTAGAAATATGACATATGTATAAGCTTTAAAACCAACGTGTTATTTTCGTTTATAATACGATTTCAAATCCATGCACAGTGAGGTTAATAAATCGGGTCTGATGTCCGAACTCAATGGGATTTTCCACAATGACTGAGCGCGTCATCTTGTGGAAAATTATGACGTCGCCACTATTGATCTGTCGATGACGTCAACACAGTTGCGCTGTCGATCTCATAGATAGGCCTATCGTATATCGAGAATAACTAAAATGGCATACACGGGAAAACACAAAAAACGACGTGTTGATGAGAGCGATAGGCCTACTGTCAATCGAGTTTCCATGGATAATCAAATCCTACGGATGCGGTGTAATGTATCGTTTCAGATCCTAACCCAGCCGCGGTACTAGGTCTAATGTTTATTAGGCCCAGGCTAGGCCTATTTTTAGACTGATCATCTACCCTCCCAATACTTCGATTAACTTCTTGGCCCGTACTGCTTATGGTTGATAGGACACGGGTACCAGTCTACTCTGGGAATTCCACACGTGACGTCATAACAAAGTTGTCCGCAGACCACGATCCGTCGAATCCGTTGAATCCGTCGAATCCGTCTTTTCGAGCTGCCCCTTACACTGAGACTTCATAGTTGCTTATGTTTGCGTCATTTCCGTAGTTAACATGCGTAATAGACGCCATACGCAGGCTTAATGAAAGTAGTCCTAGTAGTCCTGCCCTTCTCCCCGAGTTTAGCACTGATAACCCTACTGACGACACTCAGGCTCCTGTTCCATAGAAGTTCACGTTTCGCTTTTCACGTGCCACGCTTCACGTTTTCCTTTCGTTCCTCGATTCAGCGCACAACGAGACACACATTACCTGTCCTGTGGCATGCTTTCTCCGAGGAACGAAAGGAAAACGNGGGGGGGGGGGGGGGGGGGGGGGGGGGGGGGGGGGGGGGGGGGGGGGGGGGGGGGGGGGGGGGGGGGGGGGGGGGGGGGGGGGGGTATATCACATTGTACATTGGCCAATTCATCTGTGCATCATCATTGCTGATTGTGTAACGGCCTAAGACTGTGATTAAAGAGTGTACGAGGGTGTGTACTGTGCGTACATGATGTACGTGCAATGCACCACTGATGCTTCCATCCACAGTTAGGGCTGGTTCATACTTGCTCGCGGACAGTCAAGTGCATGAAACTGATCGCAGGTTTCCAAGGGGTGAATGTGCACACACATTGAAATTGATCTTAGTCGGCGTACAATCCGGACGGAGTATGAACCAGCCCTTAGGCTACCAGTCGCTGGATTGCAACAACCAACGACATAATTATGAGTAACTCCATCCAAATTTGACGGCAAATGATGATTAGATGCCAGTTTACAGCCGCAAGAAGACCCGATCTCAAATGGCTGAAAAATTATCTATTTTATACATAATTACGCCTACTCACCAATCGTTGAAGATAAATGATAATTATCTGTTTCAGTTTACAGCCACAAGCTCACATGATCTCAAATAGCTAAAAAACGTATATAATGACGTTGTTAATGCAGCAGGCCTAAACGTTGAAAAAGGCGTATCATCATCAACTCCTCACATACTAAGCGTCCAAACTGGCTGTTACTGTGATGCAAGTCCAGGTCTGTCTTTAGTGAACTGTACTTTTCCACCATTCAGAGTTTGGATAACCGAAAGAGGGAGAGAGACGACCTTAGTGTGCATATTATAAAGAACTGGTCGGCTTGTCAGTTTTCCCACTTTTAGGATAAATTCTAGATTCAGTTAATCATATTTGGAGTTGAAGACTCATGTGACAGATGAAGTTTCATTGACTGTTATGATACTATAGGTAGGTATCTAAGGTTGCACAACTCCAGTCGAATCATCTAACAGAAAATAAGGGAAGCTATAACCATGATAACTACGACCAGTACAGCAGCCCCGGTAATCCGCGCCGTGAGATGCCTGTCAGGCTACAGAATGAAATCTCTAAGCAGCGTAAGGAGGTACATTCGACTCATCCTACAAGTTCACTTGACACTGATCATTGTGCCTCTCGGCCTGGTAGGGAATTGTCTCTCCTTTATAGTACTCGGCCGTGAGAGGCCCTACACGTCAAACTCGATTCTCCTCAGAGCTATGGCTGTTTCAGACAGCGCAGTTTTATTAGCAGATATTTTACAGAAAACTATGCCAGCAATGCATTATTATATTGTTCTGGTTAACCAATACATTGAATTTTATTATATTGCCTATCGTTATATTATTTTCATACGGTCCGTTTCAAGAATAGCGTCTATCTACTTGACCGTCTGCATCGCAGTAGAACGATTTGTCGCAGTGTGTAGACCATTAAAAGCGGCGTCCATTTGTACAAACAAGAATGCGTACATAACAATCGGGCTTGTTTTTGTTTGTTCCTTTGTGTATCGCTTTCCACTTTTGTTCAAATACGAAGTCAGCTATCGCTATGACCCATGCGTCAGGAGACTAAGACCAAAACGGGTTTACACTGAGTTTGGAAACAACCCACTATACGTGGCACTCTACGGAAGTGGTCTTGCAGTTGTTTTGAGCGGGTGTGTACCCATTACGACTCTAGTCATAATCACATATTCCATTTTGACGACGCTCAAAGCATCCAGAAAGAACGGTATAACGAGACCTTCAGGGAAGGGTACCAAAGGACGTATTTCGGCCACAAAAAGAGTGATGGCTGTAGTTATCGTTTATGTAATCCTAGAATCACCTGGAGCTGCCTACGAAATTATTTACATACTTAACCGTTACACACCTCTGCCAATTGACTATAATTGGAGCCAATCCTATTACTACGTAGTCCGCTTTCTCTCCCTTTTGAACCGTTTCATTAATTTCTTTATTTATTGTGCGACTGGGCAACGATTTCGAAGAGGTCTGATGGAACTATTTTGTCGAAAAAGACAAAATGAACTACGATAAAAAAGTATGCACTTCACACTCGCCGAGATTTTTAACACTGTCTGAATAAATAAAACAAAATGTCTACATACATTACCGGTACGCCTAGGCACCAGCTATCAGCATGTCGATGTTACTGAAGCGTATGACGTCTCTCTCGTGACCTTGAGTAATTTATGAGCAAAGTTTTAATTTTCTGGGATAAACCAGGCCAACTCACCCTGATTAGCCAATCAGAGATTGAGTGTTGAGCGGGCCGCTGACAATCGCCTCATGTCAATTTTTAGTACTGCGACATCCCGGAAGCCAAAAATTAAACATCCGTCGTCGTCGATATTTTTGGGATTGAACGATAAGATTTCAAAGGAACCCAGTATTGTCCATCCTCGCACCCAGGGTCTTCACAACCGGCTACCCTTCTCGCGCGTGGTTCAGACCCATGTTGGTTCCCGAAGCTACCGCTAGAGAGTGCTGTCAGTTGGTAGCTTCGCTAACGGGCGGCCATTTCGCCCCCGGAAAACTGAGGTTGTGACGTCATAAGGAATTCCCATTGTGAGTAACATTGGATAACATTGGATCACATGATCATCCTCAGCAAGGGGTTCCCTGGGCTCATTCAAAAAAATAATCTACAAAATTGCCGTCCGTTACCGAAGCTACCAACTGACAGCACTTGTTGCCATGGCCGCTGCTTTGGCGTCTCAAGATGGCGGTCGAGAACACGAGATTGCGGCGTTCACTAAAATTTGCCTGGTTTTGTGCGCATGTTGTGTGTGATTATCAAATATAGAGTATTATCTGATTTGTCGATGTTTTCTTGTGATTTAACATGGTTTTGACCGGTATACCAGTTAATACCAGTCAAAACCATTCAAAATCAATCAAGGGGGTAAATATACCAGTCAATACCAATCGTCAATATGGTGACTGGTAAAAATACCATTCACCTACCATTCAAAACCAATCAAGTGGTAAATATACCAGTCAGGTGGTAATATACCAATCATTGGTATAGTGACCAGTAATAATACCATTCACGTACCATTCAAAACCAATCAAGTGGTAAATATACCAGTCAGGTGGTAATATACCAATCATTGGTAATAGTGACCGGTAAAATACCATTCAAGTACCTTTCAAAACCAATCAAGTGGTAAATATACCAGTCATTGGTATAGTGACCGGTAAAAATACCATTCACTTACCAGTGAATATGGGTAAATGCCAGTTGAGTGGTAAATTTACCAGGCTGGTTTGGTGACCGGTGAAAATACCATTCAAGTACCAGTCAATATTGACCGGTAACCTACATTTGATTGGTAAATGACCGGTAAGTTGAATGGTAAATGACAGCGCCGGCAAAAGTGCGAAATCCACTATAAAAATGAAATCGACAATAATAATAATAATAATACTAATAATAAAAGTGCTTATATAGCGCCCTACGTTTCAAAGAAACCTCAGTGCGCTTTACAATAATGGTACCGGTAATACATAAATTGCAAAAAATGAATTAACATAGAAGAAGACTACTAAAACATTACTAAAAGTTCAGACTAAAGGAAATTTTAAAAGGTTTTAAAGAGGTGAGTTTTAATTGCGACCTTGAAACTGTCCACCGATCGGGCACTCCTGATCTGCGGTGGCAGATCGTTCCAGAGTCTAGGAGCGGCGACTGAGAACGCTCTAGCTCCATAGAACTGAGTTTTAAAACGAGGAGGAACGATCAGCCCCGCAGATGAGGAACGTAAAGTTCGAGCCGGCCGGTGGACAGCCAGAAGGTCACAGAAATATTTCGGTGCAAGTCCATTAAAACATTTGTACGCTAAAAGCAGGATTTTAAAAGTACATCGTTGTTTGACAGGCAACCAATGTAGTGTCTTGAAGACAGGGGTGACGTGGTCATACTTCCTGGCACGCAAAATCAGCTTAGCAGCTGAGTTTTGGATCAACTGGAGTCGGTTGATGTACGTGTCAGGAAGACCGAACAGCAAGCTGTTACAATAGTCCAGCCGAGATGTAATGAAAGCATGGACAAGCTGTTCGGCAGATTTCTGGTCAAGAAAATGATAATAAGCAAGAAGTCAATCTCCAGAATTCACGAATTTTCGACCCCAACCGGGGTCTTTTTCAAGTGGAACTTTACAATCTGAAACTCTAGAAAAGAGTCTTTTCTAGAGTTTCAGATTGTAAAGTTCCACTTGAAAAAGACCCCGGTTGGGGTCGAAAATTCGTGAATTCTGGAGATTGACTTCTTGCTTATTATCATTTTGTGTGTCAATTTTGTGCTTTTCTGTATCTTGGATTTCTGGTCAAGAAGATGTCGAATACGACCAATTCGCCAGATGGCAAAGGAGGCTGCTTTACAGATGTTGGTGACATGGTCTCTCATAGAGAGAGTCTGGTCAAGAGTAAAACAAAGATCTTTCACTGACTGTTTTGACTCGACCGGCGTTTCCCCGATGTTAACAATGAGTGGTGGACGCAAGTTTGACCTCTCTCGAAAACGGGATATCAGATGTAATATATCCGTTTTTGAGTCATTGCATTTAAGCTTATTATCCTGCAGCCATGTTCGGATTTCATTCACACATGCTTCTAATGATGTTATCGTACTGTGATCATCACCTGGTTTCATCGTCACATAGATCTGAGTGTCATCCGCATATGACATAAAACCATGTTTCACAATGATGTCTTCTAGAGGGGCAATATACAGTGAAAAAAGGATTGGCCCAAGGACCGAGCCTTGTGGTACACCACATTCTAGTGGTACATCTCGAGAGCGGACGCCATCAAGCAGTACAGATTGTGTCCGACCCTTCAAATACGACTCTAGCCACTGGAGTACAATCCCTGTGACTCCGAAACGATTTCTAAGCCTGGACAGCAGTGTATCCTGATCAATCGTGTCGAAAGCAGCCGAGAGGTCGAGGAGGATCAGCACAGCCTCCCTGCCTTGGTCTATAAGTAGGTCGTTCACCACATGCAACAGAGCGGTTTCAGTGCTGTGTCCCTTTCTATAAGCTGACTGCATCCTTGGGTATAAGCCGTTGGAGTTGACATGTGCGATGAGCTGCTCCACCACCACCATCTCGACTACCTTCGACACAAAAGACAGATTGGACACTGGGCGGTAATTACTTAAGATTTCACAATCAAGAGATGATTTTTTAAGCAACGGGGTGACGAGGGCTTTTTTGAAGCCAGTTGGTACCACACCCGATTGCAGTGACATATTAATCAACTTTGTGAGAAACGGTACAAAGACCGATGCACAGTCCTTCAGCAGGGTAAGGGGTCGAGTTCACAAGTAGCTGAGTTCAGGCACTTCAATAGGCGAGACACACTATCCGTTGAAACATTTGAGAACTGTCCCAATTCATTGCTCGCGAATAGCGTCCGTTGACGTAGTCTCTGCAAAACCAGCTTGAATCTTTGCGATTTTCTCATGAAAGAAATCTGCAAACTGATTGACAAAGGAAATAAATATTGATTTCTATTAGAATGTTGCTCATTTATGCAAGACACGTATCCAAACATAGTTATGTAGTTTCGAATAATTATTTTCTTGATAAAGTGAATGTGGCATGCTGATTCTACACCAAAAAGCTCACTACATAGAAGAAGTTCAAAATCATTGCAATTCATCGTTTAGTTATCTCAACTGACGTGATCGCGTAATAGACGAACGTCACTTTTATATACTCATTGGTCCTTGGCCCAATATGTAAAGTTGGTCAGGGATGAGGTGGGACCCTTTTAAACAACTTATCAATCTTAATGAATGGTATTTAGTGAATAAATTTACCGGTCACTGGTAATGATTGGTATATTTACCAGTGACTGATAATGACTGGTATATTTACCAGTGACTGGTAATGACTGGTATATTTACCACTGGCTGGCAAATTTACCTCTCTCATAATACACCCCAAGTACCAGTCAGTATAGTACCAGTCAAATACCACTCAAATTACCAGCTGGTTTACCAGTCATTTACCGGTGAAGATTTTTTTATAAGGGATGTGGTCGTATTTTGGAGATCTACATTCTCCGACCAAAAGTCACGTGATAATGCGTAATCACACAGTTGAAGGTTGTGATTTGTCCGCGTATTACTATTTAAGCCAAATTCGGTTGGTGCGGGACGTAGTGATTGAGCGCCACCTGTGACACACAACGGCAGAGCACTGGACTCCACCGAATCCGGCCAATCACAGCAAAGCTTCTATTCCGTCTTGGTCGTCGTATCCCAAAATGGCGGCTATAAAATCTTCTCGATTCGCTGACGCCCTTACGAAAAAGTCCCATACGTGATTNGCTCATAACATGATGGACCCTCATTTGTCTGCGAGCTGTGAGGTGTCAACATCCTCTGGTGAGCACCAAGTGAACACTTTTTTGAAAGGAGAAAAAATTGGACCCAGCTGGGAATCGAACCCACGCTCTGTTATCTTTGTTTCGCCGTGTCTCCCATTCAGGCACCGAACTTGTTGGTTGGCTGCCCATGTTTTCTAAGTCGAAGGCGTACGCCTATGACGAACACAAAGCATGGCTGTGTCAGCTGGCTCGTTGGCTGAGTGGATAGAGTGGTGGATTGCAAATCAGAAGGTCGGCGGTTCGAATCCCGTCCAGGGCTGTATTTTTTTTCTATGACATGGGCTTACACTGCGCAAAATTGAAGTTGTGAGAGATATGGTTCGGACTTCGCCTCTTCGACGCAAAACCGCCGAAGAATTCACAAAATCCTCGTGAGGAATTTATACCAAGAGCGAAAAACGAAATCTGTTCACACATAAATTGATGACGTCATCTACAAATCGTAGGTGGCAGTGCGCTTTTCGTCTCACCCGCTAGAACTGACCAATTTCCCAAATAGGACTAACCATTGCATTTTCGAAGTGACGAATTGCGAACTTTCCCCGACGAACTTGGGAAGACAAAAATTGATGACATATCACGCAATTCGTGCTCGTTTTTCGTAGTTCGTGAGGATGCGAAACCTCCCTATTATTTTACGTGGAATTACAATCCGGCATACAATGTACATGTACTTTAAGATAACGGCGGTCAGGATCTGGGACACATTAACACTGAATGGGCTACTTGATTCAACCATGGATAGTTGTAAATACCGCGGCGACCCAAAAGTAGTTTGCTAAATACGAGTAAGACGCGACGTTTCGTGTGCGAAATTGTGTACATGAAATGTACACACATTTTCGCGCAATATGATGTGAACTGCGACAATAGTGACCACTGACGTCATGGCGTCTTCCGGTCGGATTGGTGGTAACGCCGCCTTGCGTCCAGCCTCTTCTCAGTCATCGCGTACCTGCGCATCTCACAGGGTGGGATTCTCGTCTCGTAGCGGGCAGAGCCTCTCGAAATACCGCGAGATTTCGCAGCAAGGGCGACGGGAACCAGGCTGGCTTTGCGTCATGCAGGGACCGGTAAGTTTCGGTTATTTATTCCATCAAGCTTTCCATGCCGTACGAATGTGTGTAAGTTTGAGAATGATTTTTTTCCTGATTTCTAGGATGTAAGGATCCTCAGGTGTGGAGTGCGGGAAAGTGCAAAGACCGTAAGTTGGGTTTAAAGGGAATTAGCCGTGGCAGTCAAAAAATGATACCAAAAATAATTTCGCGGCCCGCGAAATTCACTGTTTCAAAATTACGAACTTTTATATTTTAGTGAATTACATCATTAGAAAGGCTTAAATGTGCAGTTGATAGCGTGCTAAATGGTATCAAAAAAGAACAAGGCCATGGCAGTCGTACAATAATGCATTTTATGGAAGTCATGCCATATCATTAGCACTAATACATATATCCAAGATGGCGGCGATCGATCGTGTTTTCAGACACTTTGGTTGGCACGATCTATTTGCTTTAATGATTTCTGTGTAAACAAGGGGTCGTATGCATAAAACATCTTAAGTGTAAAATTTCACTTAAACTATTGTTCCAAACAAAAGATAAGGACAATTTTACACTTAAGTTGTTTTATGCAGGTACCGCTACGTGCATGTAATAAAAAATAAACATTGTACGCTTTTGATTCAAAACTTCAAAAGTATTCAGTCATTCATCACGATAGTTACGGATTATGTGACGGATATCGGTCAGTTTTATTTGTCGGATGAGGCACATGGGTGGGTGCTTTATTCCCAGCAGCTATAGTCACTGGAATTTTGGGACAACCTGTAGATCGGAATTGGTAACTTTTTCTCCATTACAATTAGAATTTCGTTTTTAGCTTGCAAAACAGGAGAAACATGGTTTTCTGTGAGCAGGGAATGTTATACGCGTAAGTATGCTGCATCACCATGTATCTGTGCGCACGCAGTTATTAAAAAAACAGAATGTGCCTCTCAACTTTAATACCGCTCGAAACTGTACCGTACCAGTCGGTATAGTACCGGTGTACCAGTCAAATTACCCTCAGTTTACCAGTCATTTACCGGTGAAGGTTTTTTTATAAGGGCAACCATTGGAAGACGGTATTGGCGAGGCTTCATGTAGGCTAAAGTGCTCCCTCGCTCTTCCGAACCTCGATTTTACGAACTCCCGGATATTACAAACCCAACACTTGGCTCCCAAACTTCATGCCCCCACCGATGAATCCTCGCTATTATGAACTCCTCGTTAGTACCAACTTAACCCTTGGACCCCGAAGGGATGTAATAGCGAGGGAGCTGGCCACCTATACACTAGGCTATGTAGGCCTACCCCTGTTGCAGCCTTCACACCGAAAATGATCGCCACTGGTTTTCTCGCCAGCCACTGTACGCGAAGCGACAGGGGCCTACCGGTATTGGTATTGGTTCATATTGGGCCATCATTGTTGGCGAGAAGATTCTTCGCATCGCTGCC
Organism: Notospermus geniculatus; assembly: GCA_002633025.1. NCBI lineage: Eukaryota > Metazoa > Nemertea > Pilidiophora > Heteronemertea > Lineidae > Notospermus > Notospermus geniculatus. The sequence continues at coordinate 272,666 of NMRB01000442.1, read as the reverse complement.
CAGCGCACCCCTGGCATCAACATCCGATTTCCCTCGTTGACCATGAGATCACTTGCGATATCGTTCGGTGTGCTGCTGGCATAATGTGTCTCTGTTTATTCACGCAGCCAAGGTGATCAAGACTAGGGAGGGCAATGCCAAGGGGGCTAACTGTGCCATACCATTCAAGTACCACGAGAAATGGATGTTTGGCTGCATCAGAAATGCGGCTCATCCCTGGTGTGCAACTACCAAGAATTACGACGTTGACGGATATTGGGGTTACTGTGTCGGTGAGTATTCTGACGTCTAAGGTGTATATATCAGCAGCGATTCCATATCATCGTTTACGATTACAGCGCCGCCCAACGTCTTTCTCAGCTGCGACTGAAGGTCCCATCACAACGACTGGAGATCATGATTTGCAATAGGGGCCTATCTTTATTTTGTATCGCCGTTATTGTTCACGACGTGGCGTTGTTTTCGCACCAGTTCGATTCGATTCCAAATCCTTATTTAGCACAGATTCCATCATGATTAGTCACGAAACTTCATGTGCAGTTTGGTGCATCATTTGCGTTTTATTGGTAAAGTCGGCACATTTGTGTGGGCGACGATCGCGATGTATGGGGAAGAAATAACGAGGGCATGGGGAAAAATTCATAAATACCACCACAACACGATGATGTTACCAAGATCCGTCCCCTATTTATTTGCAACCCAATCTGTTCCTTGATTCACGAGAAATAAGCAGATGAGTCCAGAATTTCCGCAGTAGACGGCGAGTCTTGTTGTGGTCAGGCCAAGCGATCCACTCATAGCCTACGTGAAGAGAGCACAAAGGTTGCAGGTTGAGATGTAGGCCTACACGTATCTCTGCACGGATGTATTGATACAGCCTTCAGCCTTCAAAAATAGATAAGCGAGCGATACAAATATTCGGTGTTGTCGGGGCGAGCTCGCCCCGACAACCGCGTTCGAACATATGGCAAAACGGGCTATAGTATAGCGCGTTTTGCCATGTGTTCGAACCCGGTTGGAGGAATAATTTTTCTCCCAATTGTTTTCAGCAGCTGAACATTTTACACAAATTTTCTGTCTTTGGAAGCGATGATTTGAAGTGCTGTGTCCTTTCCCCTGCCAAAAACAACTATTCCCCTCAGCAACTCCACTCGGACTTCATGATCTGACACCACAAAACTTCACTTCGTGAGCGCTGTCGCCACCAGGCCTGTTTGTGGATGTAACCCCCATCGCAGATACTAAGGCGGCGTTTACTCATTCAGATGATGTAATCCACATATTTCTTTTTTTGCAGAGAATTGAGTATATCCGTTCAGTTATCGGGGTTGAGAAGGTCTACAAGTCTCGCACAAACGAGAAGTTGTTGTGTTCCATCGTCAAGTACACTAATAATTGGAAAAAAATGTCGAATCAGTCAACCTCGAAACCAGTCTTTGTTTTATGATGTAGCTTAGAAATGGATCAATAAAAAAATCATCGTGATGCATACATGTACTAGATATTCCATTCTTTCTTCTAACGTCAGTAGCATTTGAAACAGGAGTTGTCATTCAGTTGACCAATAGGAGTCACTACGGCCCAAGTCAATGCCTAGCGGAGCTATTCATGCTTGTATCAGTACCAATCAAAATTCCCTCCTCGTTTTCGTCTGTTAGAATATTGCTGTCGCCGTCTGTGGCGATAAGCGCGGCAGACTCCTTCCTCCCGTTGTCCGGTACACTCTAAACTCCCATTACTTACCTGTCCCATTCCTGAACTCGGAACAAAATGACAAAATCCTAAGTTGAAGGTAATGGGGTGGGGGTATGGTCAGAAACAGTAATGTCCTGTCCACTTGCTTGTCCCACTCCCAAACCTGGCAAAGAATGACAGCGATATCTTCAAGTTGGGATTTGGTCATTTTCCGAGTTCAGGAATGGGACAGGTAAGTGGGAGTTTAGAGTACGGTAATCTTGCGTATAGAGGTTCTTCACGTGACGTCACAGCTCAAAATGCCCGCCGTTTTGGCCGTCAAATGACGCAACGTCACAGCATCAACACAGCTGCGTTCAGCACGCAGTTTTAACGTTGTCGGCACTGGTCATCGACCCTCTTAATGCATGGGCTATAGGGGGTTCCCGTGTGAAGATGTACCCTAAGTTACTCTACTGTTTCTGAGAGGGGAGTATCCATATTATAAGAAAATCTTGGGTAGACTTTCTCAAACCCGGCAGCAAGTGAGAAAGAGACCCCTAAAGTTAGGGTACTGGAAATAAAAGAGGAGTCAAAAATATGATATCATCATATCATATCAATATTGGTGTCAAAATGTAGGTCTGTGAGTGTACTTCAAGAAAATATGCGCCCCAAAGTCAGATTTGGCCCGTGAGCCCTACAAAAGGGGTTAAAAAAGAGAAACTTCCAACTTTGACCCCTTGCCATTGGCCTCAGAGGTAACTTCAGCAGACAAAAGTTGATCAATTCCACTCAGATAAGTAATACCGGTACCTACACTTTGATACCCATCTTGACACCATGATCTATTCGGGTATACACAAACCCTTTTTTCGACCCTTTTTACCTGTTTTGACCCTTAAGGACCTTGGGCCAAAGTAACCATGTCAAGATGAATTCCTTGAATGGCATTGTTAAGAAGGGCTTGGAAATTACACTACACAAAGTTTTTTGGTACTCCTTCTTTACACAGTATGATATGCACAGCGTTTCTACCAGTGTTCTCTGGTCGTCTTCAGGTGGCTGAATGACACACTAAATGTTTCATACAGGACAACAGTTCTCTGAGTAACTCAGAGAACTGTTGTCCTGTATGAAACATTTAGTGTGTCATTCAGCCACCTGAAGACGACCAGAGAACACTGGTAGAAACGCTGTGCATATCATACTGTGTAAAGAAGGAGTACCAAAAAACTTTGTGTAGTGTAACATGTCAAGATGGGTATCAAAATGAAGGTATAACTTATCTGAGTGTAATCGATCAACTTTTATTGGCTGAAGTTTCCCCTGAAGCCAATGGCAAGGGGTCGAATTTGGATTTTTCCCTTTTTTAACCCCTTTTGTAGGGGCTCACGGGCCAAATCTGACTTTGGAGCGCATATTTTCTTGTAGTACACTCACAGACCTACATTTTGACACCAATACTGATATGATACTGATGATATCATATTTTTGACCCCTTTTTTATTTCCAGATTATATGCGGATAAAAATTTAGAAACAACATTCTTAAATTTTCTATAGATTTCTGTACCAGTTCGGATTGCAAATCATTTTAATTAAAAACATATACAAATCTACAGCCTTGCTGATTGACTGGATTCATCAGAATATTTTTGTTCATTTCTCCGGTCTCTTCCTCATTATCCCTTCATCAGGAGAGTGCTCAGAAGTAGAACAAACCCAATGGTCATCAGAGGTACGCGGGCTACTTCACCGGAACATGGAGCAGCCGGCGCCGGCATGGTGGTAGTGGGTGCGGGTTCTGAAATGGAGAACGTAGTGAAATATTAGCATATTAACTGTCAGGCTAAAAACGGACTTGTATGTCTTAAAGCATTCTTAAAGTACTTGCAAGGCCATGTAAAAAATACTTGGTTAGCATCACCTCCCGCCATTGAAATCACCCCTCCTCAAAAACAATTTTTTTTTGTTATTTTCAAAAAAAATCAACAAACTGCCTGAAGAGTGATAAAATTGTACGTGTAGGCTTGGATGCTTAAATAAAACAACACTGTTTTAAAGGGGAGAAAGTAGTTTTTATTTCAATTCATTACCTGTGGAATTTGCGTCAGTTTGCCACGGTACATGTACATGCATCTCGAACTCAATAAAAACACCTCCTGCACAGAATGAGGAAAACTGAGTTTAATAGGCCATGTAGAAAAATTGTTGGTTAGCATCCTTCCACTCTCAATTTTCTGAGGAGGGCAGGATTTTTTTATTGAGAGTGAAAGGATGCTACCAACAATTTTTTAGCTCACCGGGGTGAGCTATTACGATGGTGAAGCGTCCGTCGTCGTCGTGTTCCGTTAGCAGGGCACGTTTTGTAACCGCTAGGGCTATGGATATGAAACTTGGTACATACATAGCCCTAAGTCAGATGACCCATGACACCAAGCTTCGGTCCGATTCAATTGTTGGCTTGGCCACCAGGTGGCCAAAACCAAAAACACAAAAAGTGCAATAACTCCTGAACTAATAACTGGATCATCTCCAAATTTTTATCATAGGTGTATCTAATGAGGATGCATGACATATGTAACGAGTTTTTGATTTGACCTACTTTTCAAGGTCACAGAGGTCAAAGTTCGACAAAAGTGACGAACCTCTCACAGTTTGTTATTATTTCACCAAGCGACTTCATATTTTGCATAAACATGCATTGGAGGGGTACCTTTAAAAATACCAAGTTTCGGCCCGATTGGACATCCAGTATGGCCGCCAGGTGGCGTAACCTGAAAATCAAGTAAGTGCTATTACTCAGGAACGGCTTGACGCAGAGGGCTCAAATTTGATATTTACCTCCATCTAGATGACCTTTACATGCACGTCAAATTTCAGCCTGATTTGACTTCAAACATGGCCACCAGGTGGCGTAACCCAAAAATCATCAAAGTGCTGTAACTCAGGAACGCCTTAACCCAAAGCGTTCCAATGTGCTATGTGGGCCCCTGCAGATGATCTTTATGACCATGTGAAGTTTCGGCCCGATCGGACATCCAATATTGCCGCCAGGTGGCGTAACCCGAAAATCATCAAAGTGCTGTAACTCAGGAACGACTTGACCCAAAGCACTCCAATGTGCTATGTGGTCCCCTGCAGATGACCTTTATGTGCATGTGAAGTTCCGGCCCGATCGAACATACAATATGGCGCCAGGTGGCATAACCCAAAAATCATCAAAGTCCTACCTGGGAGTGACTTGACCGAGATTGCTCATAACACTGATATGTACCTCCCTCTGTCATTAGACTATTATGTCCAACCCGGTGAGCACATGGTCTATGGACCGTTTCATTACATGGCCTATTAAACTCAGTTTTTCTCGTTCTGTGCACACATCGCACTTTGTGCAACGAAACGAAATGGAAATATTTAAACCTTGGGAAAAGACCGGTGTTACTTTATATTAGCTCAGATATTAGACAATCAAAAGCCTTCTCTCATGCTGAATTCTCAACCATGTCAACTGACTGATTCTCATGCATGCCGGCCTTCCACGTGAAAGAAAACTTGCGACAGTTCTGGCAAAACTTTCGCGATAAACCTACCGATGGGTCTTCCACGTGAAAGAAAAAAAATGTCAAAACTCTTTGCAAGCTTTTGTAATTGTCGAGCAAGTTACTGTCGCAAGTTTCTGCCGTGTGGCTCTTCCACGTGAAAAAGAAATTGCCTGTGTGTCCATTGTCGACGACTGCCGCGTTTTGTTCCAAAAGATTGCAGACATTTCTGGCGAGGAATAGAACATGTGCCGTTCAAAGCAATAACTGTCGGACACTAAACTGACTGACATAATCTTTGAAGGCCTCTTCCACGCTACAGAAATTGATCATGCAACAGAGTGTCTGACATATTTCCATAAGTGTGTACAGTCTACTAGGAGAGCACCTTCCATGTGCAAGTCGCTGTCGGACAGGAAATTTGAGACAGAAAACTTTCAGGTGGAAGGCCGGCATAACAGACAGGAACTTCTGTCACGATATGTCCCCTGAACAAAAGAAGCGGACATCTGGCCCCTTATTCATAAAACTACTTGAGTCAAAGTGTGACACTTATCCTTTGTTCAACACAAAAGATAAGTATCACACTTTGACTTAAGTATGTTTATGAATGGACCCATTACACCTGTCTTCCACCTGGCAGTGGCGGATCCAGAAGTTGCCGAACGGGGGGGAGTGGAATGGGCAAACCCCATTCCCTGAGCGCCGAAGGCGCGAAGCCCCGAAAATTTTGGGGTAAAAGTGCCGGAAACGCGATTTCCTGGCACCTGGGCAGGCCAAATTGAACTTTCTTTTTACTGAAAATCAGGGGTCTGATTATATGCCTTCGAAAATTTTTGCTGCTCTGCGGCTG